>CAUYPK010071698.1:0-22427 GCA_963574355.1 Loris lydekkerianus | reverse complement strand
GGGAGGGGGCGCGCAGCGGCAGGTCCCGCCCCCCGGCCCCGCGCACACACGCCCACCGCGGCCGGGGCTGCAGAGCTGTCCAAACACCCCGAGCGCTGCGCGAGCAGGGAGGGGGTGCACAGCGGCAGGTCCCGCCCCCCGGCCCCGCGCACACACGCCCACCGCGGCGCGGGCTGCGAGCGCGGGCGAGGGCCGGCGCCAGTGTGCGCACGCCGCGGGCTGCTCTGTCCTCTCCTCGCACCCTGCTCAGGGCATCTCGAGAGCCTGGAAAGGTGAACAGGCGTAAAGTATGGCATGTTGCAAAGATGGTTTCTGCCAAGAAGGTACCCGCGATCGCGCTGTCCTCCGGGCTCAGTTTCGCCCTCCTGCGCTTCCTGTGCCTGGCAGCTTGGTGAGTTTTTTGGGGTACTGTGGGCGGGGGGAAGGAGGAACGTGCAGAAGTGGCAGCTCCCAGCCCCCTTCGACCACCCGCCGCTTCCTGGGCGAACCAGACCTTCTTGCATCAGATGTAAGATCGGGGCCCCAAGTCAGGCTTTTCTGTGACCGCATAGACACGGAGACCGCAGGGGGAGCGGGTGCGAGGAGCGCGTGGGTACCGGGGTGCGTGTGCGCGGGGTGCTCTTTTCCTGACCGGGTCTGTCTTCCTCATCCCGACCCCCAGCCCTGCCTCCCTGAGCTTAGGGCAAGCGACTCTTTCCCTAGAAGACAAACCTGTTTCCACCTGTTCTCTGAGCAATTCTTAAAATAATCTCCTCCGCCCCCGTTTTATGCGCTTGCAGTTTAAACGAGTCCCCAGGACAGAACCAAAAGGAGGAGAAATTGTGCCCAGAAAATTTCACCCGCATCCTGGACAGTTTGCTCGATGGTTATGACAACAGGCTGCGTCCTGGATTTGGGGGTATGAGCGATTTCAAACGCGCAAATGTGTCCTGTGTGTTCCTCTCTGCGTCTGCCTGTCTGTCTGTCTATGGGAATATCTTTAGGTAGGCTTCACTTGCAGAAACGAACTTGCCCTCTCTCGCTCCCCCCTTCCCTTCTCTCTCTCCCTCTCTCCCTCCCTTTCTCTCTCTCTCCCTCCTTCTCCCCCTTCTCTCTCTTTCCTCCCCTCTCCCTCCCTCCCTCTCTCCCTCCCTCCCTCCTTCTCTCTCCCCCTTCCATCACTTTCTCTCCCTCTCTCTCTCCCTTCCTCCATCTCTCTCCCCCTTCTATCACTTTATCTCCCTCCCTCTCTCCCTTCCTCCATCTCTCCCTCTCTCTCCCAGCCCCCCTTCATGGTGAGACCTATGACAAGGGACCGCCCCCTCCCGTACTTTCCCATCTCCCTGCCCCCTCAGAAGCTTTGCCTCTCCCCCACACCAATTACCTCCCGGGACCTGACTGTTGGGTGGAGGAGGTTGGAGGGGAAGAGTCAAAAATGGGAACCCAGGGCTCAGTTGCTTGGCTTCCCCAAGCTGAGAATGGAGTTCCCCTGAACCTGGCCGCTTGGCTCAGAGCAGGTTGCTCTGGAGGCAGCTGAACCAAAGTCCCCTGTCCTCCCACGTGTCAGTTTCTCTGCCAAACCCTAGGCCAGTGTTCTACCTAGGACAGAATCTGGGGCACGAAGCTGCCTGCTCTGTTGGAGAACCCAGTCCTTTTTCCTATCCTCTTCAGCAGTGGGTTGACTTCCCTACGGGGAGGAGGCATTGGCTTTCCTCCTTAGACTCTGGAGTCAGAGGTGCTTCCTTTTGTTTTCTTAAACAGAATAGCTATGCTGGGCTTAATGCAGGCGGTACATACACAGTCCTGTTGTGCTTTGTCATATTCATGTTTCCTTTGAATATGTAATGAGAATCTATGTGGCAAGCTCTGTGCTAGCCACTAGGTTCACAAAAATCTTAAGATACAATTCTGAACCTCGAGCAGTCCAATTTGGTGAAGACTTGCTAGGGTCCCACTCCAGGGACTGGCCCACATCTGCCCTCAAAGTTCCTCTTCTTTTCAACACAGGTGCTCGTTTCCCTTCTGTGAATGAGTGGAACAAGACAAAGATTTTATTTTTAAGGAACTTATATTCTAGTAGCAGCAGTCACACTAATGAGTGATATTGTATTTATTTAATTAAACATCCACATATACCAGGTTATATGCATGTTACAGGCATTGTTCTGGTTAACCCTTACCACAACCCCAAAAGACAGCCATGTAACTCCATTTTACAAGGAAAAAATGGGCAGATGGAAACTTGAGCAACTGGTCCAAGTTCACAATTAGTAAGAGGCAGGAGGAGGAGGTGAACCCAGGGCCAGTCATGTGTTTAAAAGACAGAGCCCTGCAGATTAGCATGGTGTCAGCTACTAAGTGATGGGTTTTGAATAATATTAGAAGCACAGAGGAACTTTATGCTTCCATTGCAGGAGTAAGAAGGTGAGGTGTTGGGGAAACGGAGAAAGTCAGAGTGGGAAGCAGGACAGCCGTGGACATGAGGAAGAAGAAGTGTGGGCCCACATTCCAAAGAATTGCTGGAGATAAAATAGAGTTGGGTGGTGTAAAGCCAGATGATTCTTTGGAGTCTATCTAGTCTTGCTGGTCTCATTTAACTACGAGGATGCTGAGGACTCAAAGTGATTTGTGTAGGGGCACATAGTACATTATAGCGTGTCAACCACAGGCCTGGATCAGGTCTTCTGAATTCCAGAACGTTTTTCCCCCCTGGATTTTACTGA
Organism: Loris lydekkerianus; assembly: GCA_963574355.1. Taxonomy (NCBI): domain Eukaryota; kingdom Metazoa; phylum Chordata; class Mammalia; order Primates; family Lorisidae; genus Loris; species Loris lydekkerianus. Next base: position 19,725 of record CAUYPK010071698.1, on the reverse strand, counting down.
GAAGATTATGGGAAGCCTTTGAGGGTATTAAATCAATATTTGTATGTTGACAGTGATACGGACGGACGCGGAGGGCGAGAGTCTCTCCTGCTCTTTCCACATTCCTCTCCTGGGATAGGTTGCCTGCACTGCATTTGCCTTCATGAAAATCTGAAAGATTTCATTACAGAAGTGAATCACTTGTCAATGCACAATCTTTTCTAAATGACTGGGAAATTATAACTTTAGATCAAAAATAGTCTCATGGAGAATGTTTCGGATGATGTGGTACCATTTAAGACTGTGTTATATCAATACAAGAGGATATAATCTGCCCATAAAGGGTTTAAACTTGACATTTCAAGTGAAGAAAAAAAAAATGGAAGTATCAAATCACATGTAGTTTAAATATTCATTAGAGAGTTGATACACCCCAACATAAGTGAAAGTGAAGATTTATAACTGAAACTATATGGTTTGATTATTAAATGTTGTAAGTTAAAATATTATTGATGGTTAAAATGCAAGTTATAACTCAGAAGGATGAATGGATCCTTGGTGGATAGATCCCCTTTACTATCTCCTCCCTCTCAAACATTGCCTAGATGATACAATAAGTGAAAACAATCTATGTAAGCTATTTCTGGGTTTTGCTTAGCTGCAATACTACTGAATGTTTCAAGGGCCTCACTTATCTGACTTGTCACTGTCACGTCATCTGTGTACCTACCTGGAGATACTTTTATGCTATCTTGGAAACAAGTTGAATTAAATGTACATATAGTGTTAGGAGTTGACTAATTCTTCAAGCATTTACCATATAGCATAATGTGGTTTTTGTTGTTGTTTTTTTCTCTACCCATAAATATTTGTGGAGACATGATTCATTTTGTAGAAGTGGGTCATTCCCTATAAATGTGTAGTATTCCAAATGTGACAGAGGAAGAGTAATTCTCACCTGCGGAAAATGTGTTATTTGTTTACGTAAAGTTGTAAATGTGCACCATTGAAAATAATGAGAAAAACTCATTGTTAACACAGCCTTTTAGGTGCCACAAGTTTGATCTTTCATTATCACATTACAAGTAGAAAGCTTGGCATTTAAAAAAAATAATAATAATAATCCAGATTTTGACCAGCACACTATAAATATGGATTTCCTTCCCGGTGCCTTTAATCCTACGTCTGCTCTTTGAGGAGCATTTACTTTATATCTGTTTATACAACGTAGCTGTGTTCCATTTAAAATAAAGCTAAAAGCAAAGATTTGAATTGAAATTGGATGGTTTGTGATTGCTCAGTAGGCCAGGCAGGGGTTGAAATAGATTTGGAAACTAAATTACATATTTTTAACTCAGCAGCACAGCTTGTGATAGGGAAATAAAAGGAACTGAAATGGTTCTCTTTTTTTCATCCCTCCAGGATCTCTTCTCCCTTGTCTTCTCCATTCTCCCTTTGGAAAAGAAAGGGGACACGGTGAGAAGAGAGGGGAGGAGGCAGGTGGGGAAGCAGCGCTGGGACTTCCAAAGGGACTTAGCTCTTTCTATCTCTGACAGATCAGGTGTTGTCATCCTGACGTAGCTGGCACATACTTAAAAGAGGCACACAAGCGAACCCTTCCACAGAGGAGCTAGATGATAATGCCCCCTTGAGCTTATCCACTTTCGATAGTAACATGCCTTCTTAAAAATGCGCAGCTCAGGTATGGCCTGACCCCCAGGAGGGGGTCTAGAAGGCCTGGCTTTGCCCATCTTCCATGAAGGTGACACAGCCTTCACTGCATGTCAGTCTTTTGAGGCACGTGATCTGGAACAATAAATAGTCCCAAGATAGGCGGTTGCTGTGAATCATCCTCATAACCTCTCTAAAATGAGAATGAAGCATTAGAGTCAATTCTGTGACTCTATGTTCACTAACATAGCTCCACATTAATGGAATCTTCTATAGTTTTGAAAACATTATCACATTACATTATTTATTAAAATGATCACAAAAATGCAAACAGATAAGCAGGGCAGGCATCATCCCTCTGTTAGAGAAGAAGCTGAGAATAGTTACAGTGAACCCCAGGAGGTCTGTAAGCTATTGACTGGTAGGTCACAACTCACGGCCCAACCTTTAAACCTTCAGGCAGGTGGCCTGTTGCTGTAGCCACTGCTGAAGCTTTCTTGCGTTGTCCTGTGTATCAAGAGTCAAATTTTTCTGAATATATGAGGTCATACAATTATGTTTGAGAACTCATCCTAGAAAAAGTGCTCCATACCTCATTGCTGAATATCACTCCAGGTCCCTTCAAAGTCCTCCCCTTGGGACACTGTGCACTGATGCCAGGGCCTCCTCCACCCTCCAGAGCACTTTTGGCGCTCTCTTCCTGGAATAGCCATTAGAGCTGTCATCATGGAAGTGTAGCAATTAAATTCCCAAGCCCATCTTAGAAAAGGTGCTTTGAAGGGTGGACTAGGAACTGGCTTCAATGCATAGTCCCCCACGGGAGTACTTCAAAGGTGACCATAGTGGTATGGGAGCCATTGTCTTGCAGTACACCAAAATAGAGAAACTTAAAACCTTCACAGAGACAAATGAAGCCCTCTCAGCAACACTAATAAACTGAACAAGTTGAAATTGGCACAGGTAAATTAGAACAGATTCCGCCAACTGTGTTTCTTGGAAATGCAATAATGGTTGATAACAGAGTCTGTCTCAAAACTTTTATAGTGACCCCAGTATTACAGCAATTAGGTATGTCGCACTTTTTCTAGGATGAGTTTGTGAACTTGATTGTCTGTCCGTGTATCTTCTTGTTACCAAGTAAAGTTGGTTTAAAATAACCAAAACCACATTTCCTGAAAGCAATGAAATGAGAACCTTTATTCTAAACTATTAATAGTATTTTAAAATGGTGAAGGAAAGATGGAATATTGTATACATTTGTCCTAACTTGAAATATTTTTCCCACACAAATTAAATTGTCCTTGCACTATTTCTGAAAGATCTGTATCTCAAATTAAAAATTAAATTGATAAATCATTTGCTATTTTCATTAATTGAATGTCAACAGAAGATATAGTTTGAAAAATATATAAATGAAAAGAGCATTTCAAGCACACGGGGCAATAGAGAGGTAAAGCTTCCTTATCTTCTAATTTGTCCCATTTATTCATCTTCCCTTTGTTAAACCAGTGTGTATCAAGAGAGGACTGTGTGTCAGGAACAATGTTAGTTTGTAAAGATATAATTCTGATCTGACATTGGCCTTCATAGACATTATAGTAGAGAAATAAAAGTAACAAAGAAACAAAACACAAAATAATTAAATGAAAATGCTATGGACAATCTAGCATGCTAAGGGAGAGAAAATGTTTGGTGAGGAGTTCTGTTAGAGATTTAAGGTACAAAGAACTCTAAGCTGCAACTTCAAGGTGCCAGGCTTAGAAAAGGTAAAAGAAAAGTTATTCTCAGGCAGAACAAGCAAAGCAAGTGCAAAGGTCTGAAGGCAGATAACACACGTAGATTAGTGTGATGTGGACAGTGAAAGGAGTCCAGCGTGCCTGGAGCCAGAAAGCGAGAGGAAGAATGTCACAGACTAGGTTGGCGTGGTAAGCAGAGGCCAGGCCCAAGCAAGCCGGCGGGATCCTAGCAAGGAGTTTGGATTATTCTCACGGTGACCCTGGCAGCCACTGGCGTTTTCTAAGTGGAGAGAATGACACGGTGTGACTTAGACTGTAATAAGCCTTATTTGGTTGCTGCGTGAAGAAAGACTCGAGAAAGGAAACAGGACAGTATTGAAAGAGGGACGCCAAGGCACGAGCTTTGGCAAAGCATTGGTGATGGACTTGGTGGTAGTTAAGAGAAAATGGGAAAAATTAAAAAATGATTTTGAGAAACTGAGCAAGGGTATTGTTATTTCAAGTGATGGAGGACTGCACAATCTTCTGCCCTCATGAGCTCAAACTTTAGTAAAAGAGTTAGAAAATAAACCACAGAGATGAATAAACTGGAGAATGTGCCAGATGTCAGTTAATGGCCACAGTGGGAGGCAGGCAGGAAGTCCACTTTTCACTGGGACACTTAGGGAAGACTTCATTGAGGAGGAGGCTTCTGAACACTTCTCACAAGTGGTAAGAGTATAAGCTACATTTGGGGGTAGGGTCTTCTGGTGAGAAGGAACTTCAAGTGTAAATGTGTTGAGCAGGGAAGTCATTGTCACTGTAGTGAAGTTTATCAGGGCTGAAGAAAGGGTCAGTGTGATAAAGGTATAAGGAGAGGTCAGGGAGATCAAAGGACACAATTTTGTAAAGCTTTGGGTAGGCTGGTAAGGACTTTGCTTTTACCTAGAGTCAAATCAGAGGTCATTGGAAAGATTTTGGCAGAAGATCTCAACTGATTCATTTTAATTGGCTGCTGTGAGAATAGGCAGAGAGATTTTCCACAATAAACCAGCAAGAGATGATGGACATCTTGACCAAGCTGGTGGCAGGGAAGCTTGTAAATGTATAAGAAATGATTGGCTTCCGGCTAAAGTTGACGTCAATTGATGGCAGTTAAATGTGGGCTGTGAGAGAGAGGGAGGTGTCAGTGCTGACTCTGAAGTTTTTGACTTGAACACCTAGAAAAACCAAGACGTCAAGACGGTGGAAGAAGCAGACGAGGGGTCTGGATAAACAAGTTGTAGGCGAGTGTGGTGCGTGTGCCTTGGAGATGTCTACTAGATAGAAAGGAGGGAGGAGGCTGGAATTCAGGATGACAGGTACATCAATATACGTGGGATTTAAAGCCTTAAGACTATAGAGACCACCGGGGGATTAAAAGGTAGAAAAGCAATAATAAGCTCTGATGTCTCCAGTGTTAAAAAATGGGAAGAGAGTAGGAAAAATTCCTTTCCCATGAGGACTGAAGTAGCAGAAAAACCAAGGAAGCACCTGTAAGTAAAGTAAAAGATACTGTTAAGTAAAAAAACAAACATACAAAAGGATTTCAAAGATGAGAAGGGATTGATGAATTACGTCAAATGTTTCTGACAGATCAACCGAGACAAGAACTTAAATCAGAGAACTAGATTTTGCAAGTGTGTACCTTCAATGACTTTGACAAGAATAGTGTTTTGCTGGTGCGGTGGGTATGAATCTCCGATTGGGTATGTGCAGGAGACAATGGGAGAAGGTTATTATTACTATTTTTTTTTTTTTAGCACTTCTACAAGGAAGTGCAGAAATGGGATGGTGCAAGTAGACAGAAGGAAATCAAAACAAGAAAGTTTGTTTTAAAATGGGAGAAATAGGAACCAGGTGCGGTGACTCACGCCTGTAATCCTAGCACTCTGGGAGGCCGAGGTAGGTGGATGGCTTGAACTCATGGGTTCAAGACCAGCTTGAGCAACAGTGAGACCTCGTCTCTAAAAATAGCTGAGTGTTGTGGAGGGCGCCTGTAGTCCCAACTACTTGGGAGACTGAGGCAAGAGGGTCGCTTGAGCCCAAGAGTTTGAGGTTGCTGTGAGCTGTCTCAAAAAGAAAAAAAAAAAAAAAAGGGAGAAATAAAATTACTTTTAAAGTTCATGAGAACAATGCTATAGATAGGGGAAAAAACAAAAAAACAAAGCTGGCAGTCTTGACAAAAGTGCACCCTGGTCATGAAACGGGGTTTTAAGGGTGACTAGGAAGGAGAAGTAGAGGCAGTGTGTGTATTTTCTTTTCAGAAGTTTAAATATAAAAGGGAAGAGAAAGAGGGAAGTTCACATTTTTTTTTAAAGATGAGACTATATAATGTTTGTGTACTATTGGGAATAATCTAATAGAGGAAAACAATACAAGAATGGATGGAAGAGGAAATGGTATCCGAAAACACAAATTTATTTTCTGATTCTCTTGCTCCCCCCACCCACGCACGCAGAAGAAGATGTACTGGTACTACCATATAGTTACATATTCTTTAGGGTAAGGATGTGCAAAATGCATTTGGTGTTTCCTGAAATAGGCACTGTAAAATCCAGATCATAAGATTTTAGCAAATTGGTGGATATTTATGTGATACTTCACTGGGTGGTTAGATTACTTTTAGATGAGAAAGGTCATCAGTTTGCCTTTCTGTATCATTAACCATCACAGCTTTATTCTCAAGGCTTTTGAAATGTATTTATTCTAATAAACCTCAGGCATACAGAATTGAATTCTGGATTAACAGTCAGGTTTATGAATCTCATTATTGGCCCAAGCATAACCTTCTTTTTGTATATTTATCTATTCATTTATTAAAATAGAATAAACACACCAGTTAAACCATCAACCAGTAATAAGGGCAGGACTTTGAGAACATTTATCCAGCTATTTGCTCTTCTCCATCCGAATCCTTCCTCACCCCAATTAACCACCATCCTGAATTCTTTAAAATCATTTCTGAGCTTTTCTTTCAATGATAATTTAGGCCATCTTAGTTTTTTAAAGTATATTCAAAATATTTGATTGTTTTTAACTTGTTCTCTGTAATATTTTGATGCTTTTATTTACTTAATTCTGTATTGCCGAGGTTCACCCTCGTCGTTGCATACTGCTATAAATCATTCATTTTGACTGTTCTGTGATTTTCCCATCGCATAGGAACCAGCTTATTCATCTGCTCTGTTGGCAGTAGGCTTTTTGCTTGTTTCCAAGATTGTGGTGCTGTGAATATCCTGGCCCAAATTTTCTGCTGTAAATGTGCAAGAGGGCTTTTTTTTTTTTTTTGCATATATATCAAGGAATGAATTTTTCTGGATCTTAGTGTAAGTAGGAGTTCAACTTGACAAGATAATGCCAAAGTATTTTTCATGGTGAGTTTATAAAATTGAACTCTCATTTAAAATTTATAATGAACATGAGATTCGGGATGTACATACCCTCTTTAACACTAGGAAGATATATTTTGCCTAGATATATAGGTAGAGATAATGTATATAAATGGTATATCTCAGAATGGCATTTTATTGTGAAATGATTTGACATTCTGTCTATTATGTTCTAATGTAGGTGAGCATCTTTTCAAATCCTCATTGACTACAAGAATTTTTTTCTGTGAATTTCTTGTTTGCTTCTTTTGCTCAGAACCTATTATTGCTGTTGCTGTTTATGCTTTCCTTATTGATTTGGTGCTTTAATTATGTACAAAGTAGACAAGGATGAATGGAAGGTATATGTAATACAGGAATCTGTATGTAATATAGATGTTCACGAGTAATTGTTAATATCTTCTAAATCAAAGAAGCTTCTAGAACTCTATTGTGTTTTCTGCTTTCTCAGTGATATCAATAGATAAACAAGTTGTCTTTATTTAATATTCAGGAAGTCTAATACTTCAATATTTGTAAATAACAAGCAAAAATAGAGATTTTTTTTATATATTTCACTCAGATTACTTGTTGTTACTTTTGTACTTCTTAAGTACTTTAAATCTCTTCCTTTCTGGAGCTATAGCACTAGTGTCTTGGAAGAGGTAGGTGGATGCATGCTGTAGGTGGCTGGGAATTAGAAATATTTCCTCAACTTCATATCTGAGGAAAAAAGGTAGAAAACATGGACTGAGTAGTTTTAAGATCAGAAAAACAGCTTAAGTCTTTCTCATGTAACAGCAAATTGAACATTATTGGAGATGAAATTAAAAAGTGACACCACCTTTTAACCAGGTCTACATGGCTAAAGGAACAGTGGGAAATGATCTGATACATTGTACAATGTTTTCCACTTTCCCAGAAAGTTAGATTCATTCATTAAATGGGAGTGTGTCCCTGAATTTGATCTTGCTGGTCTTGTCTGCTTCTTTCAAAGACTGTTGAAAATCATCTTGTTCGCCTTAAAGGATATCATCATATTTGGGGGATTAAAAACCATTTCACTATTACTAAAGAAGCAGAATTTTAAAATAAAAGATGTCTTTGATATCACACAAGTGTATATAAAATTATGGGAAGAACTTCTAAGCTCCAAATTATCTGGTTCTATATAATTATGCCCTTGGTAGGGTTCATTGGAACATTGTAAAGAGTAGTATTAGAGGAAGCATCTCTAAGATTTGTTCTTAATTGCACAGTGACCATCATTCATTGACAAACGGTTTGTCAGAAACCTTTTACATTTAAGGCATGGGACTGGTTCTGGGAGAGGATGCAAATATAAGTTTCTCATGTAATTGAGAGATATTTTTAGCTTAACCGAGGTAGCAAATAAATTACATTATTTTGTCCCTTTTGAGGAGTTTTTTTAATCACCATTGAGATGATATTTGGAACATAATGAAACACGTAGTTATTCATCACCTGGTATGTACAAAAGCGCTGTGCTAGTTTGGAACTTCACAGAAAGATTCAAGTTGTAACAAGAACAAAAAAGCATACAAGTGCTACAGGAATATAGTTCAGAAACTACTCATGAATAAGATAAGAGATATAGGTATTGGGAAGTTTAGGGATAGAGTCTGGCCAGGGTCTGCAAGAAAGAGAGGAGGCCAGTCCAGGGATGAAGGAGAGGCTTTATTTTAAAGGAGCAGAATGGATTCTGACCAGAAGTCAGCCCCCCTCACCCTGTTTCAGCGAACTTTTATTAGTATAGGTGGTGGAATGTGGGAGGGGGTCAGAAAGGTGAGGGAAGTCTACTTTGCTGCAGGGTGAATGATGCTGTGCCTGAGACTGATTTTAGAATTACTGCCTCCCACAAAGGCTATATCTCTAGTGCCACCCAGAACCACGGTAGGAGATTCTGACACTTCCTAGCATTCAGGAGGGTGGAGAGGGGCTGCTGTGGCCATTCCGCTTGGTTGCTGACCTGCTTTCTGTCTCCAGCTGCCTTCCCAGGGTGGCTGTACTCCTGTCAGGGCAGGAGGAGTTGCCAGAGCACAGGAAGGGAATGGCTGTTTGTTTTCTGGCCTGCTTTTTTTTGCTACCTGTCTCCCAAATAGCTGTCCTTTTGTCAGGGTCCTGAGGATTTCTTTCCCACAGGTATAGCATGTTACACACTAGAGATAAAATCCCATAGTGCTTCAGTAATTATTCTATAATATAATATGGTATAGTAAACCTAGATCACACTTTGGAGATCAATACAAAGTGGTTAGAATTCTGGTTCTGGTATAAAGTATTGATATTCTGGGAGCTCAGAGGCTAAATCCATAAAATTTTCATGATAATGACACCTTTGGGGAAAATTGCATCCCTTAAATGAAATAGCACTTGGGAAGAACATGGTAGCCTGCTGGGCACATAATAGTCCTTCAATAAATAGCAATTATTATACATGTGTTTATTGTTCTTTGGAAAATATGCGTCTCCCTGGCTCGGTGCCTATAGCTCAGTGGCTAGGGCACTGGCCACATCACTGGGGCTGGTGGGTTCAAACCTGGCCCGGGCCTGCCAAACAACAATAACTACAACCCAAAATACGTTGTGGTGGGCACCTGTAGTCCCAGCTACTTAGGAGGCTGAGGCAAGAGAATCACTTGAGCCCAAGAGTTTGAGGTTGCTGTGAGCTGTGATGCCACAACACTCTACCAAGGGTGACATAGTGAGACTCTGTCTCCAAAAAGAAAAGGAAAAAGAAAGAAAATACCTGTCCCTTCTTAGCAATTGTAAATATACATGCTCCTTTCCCTGTCCCCTCTTCTTCCCCACTGCCACGTCCCTCGTTCAGGCCTCAGCTCCCAACTGGACTGGTGTGGCAGCTACTCATGGGAGCCCTGTGCCTACTCCTGTTCCCCTGTAATTGATTGTCAATTTAAATACCAGAATGGTTTTGCATAATTCCCTTCCTTCAAACCCCCAGTGGCCTCTCAATGATTCTAGGATACAATTCAAACTTCTTCTTCTTCTTTTTTTTTTTTTTTTTTGAGACAGAGTCTCACTTTGTCGCCCTTGGTAGAGTGCTGTGGCATCACGGCAACCTCCAACTCTTAGGCTTAGGGGATTCTCTTGCCTCAACTTTCCGAGTAGCTGGGACTACAGGCGCTCACCACAATGCCTGGCTATTTTTTTGTTGCAGTTTGGCCAGGGCCAGGTTCGAACCTGCCACCTTCGGTATATGGGGCTGGCGCCCTATTCACTGAGCCATAGACGCCGCCCCACAATTCAAACTTCTTACCATAGTCTACAAGCAAAGGCGGAATTAGACTAAATATCAGGGAAGGAACACAGGGAAAATAGTTCACCTTAACCTCTGTGTTCACCAGCAAGGCTGCCCCAGTAAAGCACCACATACTGGGTGGTTCAATCACAACACATTTATTTCTTCACAATTCTGGAGGCATCAAAGTGTCAGCAAGTTTAGTTTCTTCTAAGCCCTCTGTCCTTGGTTTGTGAATGGCCGTCTCCCCGCTGTCTTCTCATGATCTTCCCTATACGTGCGTCTGTGTCCTGATCTCTTCTTCCAAAGAGACCTGTTAGGAGGAGGGCCCACTCCACTGATCTATTTTAACTTAATTACCTCTTTAAGATCCTGCTTTCAACATATGTTTCTTAAGAAATGCTGCTTTTGAGAGTACGCACTCAGGGGTAGATGTTTTGAGCTTTGATTTCTTATCATTCTCTTTCTTTCTTGCCTTGCAGCCCCACTGGCCTCTTTTCAGGTCTTTGAATATGATAAGCCTTTTTCCTGCCTCTAAGTGTCTCCCCATTCAGTTCTGTTCTTTCTGGAATCCAGTTCTTCACATCTTCCAATGCTTCATGCTCATTCTTTAAATTTGTTTAACTCATTGCTTTTAGGAAGCAGCGTTGACCACAAATCTCGAGTAGACTTTCCAGTCTCCCTCTCTTACCAACCATTTTTTCTTGGAAATGATAGCGTTCTCAGTGTCCCAATGGCATGTTAACTCCTGAGGCAGGGAACCGTTTACCACACTGCCGTCAGAGCCTAGCATGGAGCCTGGCACACAGCTGGCGCTCACTCAGTGAGTGTTTATTGAAAGAGTGTTCCAGTGAAATTAATCACATGCTTTTATTAATAGAATCTTACTCTCAAAGATCCATGGGATAACACAAGGCAGATAGTGAATAATACCACAAACACTGAGGTTATAATTCTGAACATGAAACATTTTCAGGAATTACTGAGAGAGTATCATGTTATATAAGAATCTGAAAATTCTTATTATTGTCATGGAATCATTATAAGAATTAGCATATTCCCACTCCTTCAAATAAATTCATAAAGACAAATATCATTGGACTAATTCCCCCCTCTCCTACACTTCTCCGATTCTCTTGGACTACCTGTGGTATTTATATTTTATAGGACACAGTGTAATAAATCCTATTCTAAGAAACAAATGAACATTGTCAACTGCAGTGAACAGTTTTACCTAGGAATTCCTTAGAAATGCAAATTGGCCCCATCCTACCTTATGACTAATACTAACTCAACAAATTTGAGTATGGGGTCTAGCAAATTGTGCTTTAACAAGCCTTCCAGGTGATTCTGATGTGAGAACTACTGTCCTAAACTGATCTTCAAAGTAACTTTTGATTTCTCAAAAATTTTGTGAAATAGTCCCATTGTCGAGACATACTCCACCTCAGTTGTTCGCAATCATTTATCTCCCCCTGTCCTGACTTGCAATGACGTAGTGTTTCTGCTTTGTAATATTTTTGCAATTGTTCTTAAGAAACTAGCATGGTGAATTTTCCTCTCTTGAATCTATTTAAATGAAATTTTCATCTTCTAGAGTTCAACCTGCATTACTTGCTTCCTGCATTATCTAACTGTCCTTGTAAAAACTTAGCTTTAATATCCGACCATTCTATTGTTTCCAATTTCTCATTCAGATAAAAATTTAATTAACTTTTCTGCTTTCCAAAGATGTAGTTTTTTAAAAATTAAAACTCATGATAGATCAGCCTTATCTAGATTTTTTTTCTCTTACTGTACTGCCAAAGGCTATGTTTTTCTTAGGATGCATATTCAGTAAAGAAATTTTTCATTCTCCTTCAAGCTGTTTTTTTTTTTTTTTAAATGTGGCTCTATCTTCATTCTGTAAAGTAAGAAATATTCTGATTCATTTGTTTAAGGATACCTTTAGCACTAGGTCATTAAGTGACACCAACTGCTCTTTATCTGTTTTGGCATAAATCCAATTATCCAATGAATATCCATGAAAAATTGTTTTATCTTGATAGCTGACATTGTTCTTTCCAGCTATGAAGTATGTGACCCACACAGGGCTATAAACATTGTTTAAGGAAGTGATGAGCAAGGAAGCAATATTTTTTGAAGTTTTATTAGTAATAAAATGCTATGTTATCTATAATAATAACTACTATCATTAATGAACACATTATGTTCTAGAAATTAGGACAAGTGATTTATATATTTGATCTCAGTTTAATGTTCATTAAAATCTCTTTCTGTGCATACATGTGAGTTGGCCAAGATCATACAAACTGGATGTTAGAAGCACATGTGTTAAGCCCAGACTGGGTTCCTTCATGAAAAATCTTCATCAGGCATGTTGTCATGATGCTCCCACCTCACAGACCCTTGTACTTTTTTTCCAAACTAGTCTTATGTAGACACTGGAAAGAATGTAATTACTGGCCATTATCAGAAGCAGAAGGAAACTCAGATGAAATAAGTGTTGAATACTTACTGAGGTTAACACAATCTGAGAGGAATTCAGGAGTTCAAATTTGCTTTTAATATCCAGTTTGTATGATCTTGGCCAAAACACCTGTACTCATAGAAAGAGATTTTAATGAGTACTAACTGAGATAATATATGTAAATCACTTGTCCAAGCTTCTAGAAATAATGTGTTCATTAATGATAGTACTTACTAGTATAGATAATATAGCATTTTATTCCTAATGAAACTACAATAATTATTGCTCCCTAACAGAGAGAATGTTGAGGATCTTACTTCAGCTATTTATTTATTTATTAATTTATTTATTTAAACAGAGTCTCACTTTGTCACCCTCAGTAGAGTGCTGTGGCGTCACAGCTCACAGAAACCTTTAACTCTTGGGCTCAAATGATTCTCTAGTCTCAGCCTCCCAAGAATCTGGGATTACAGGCGCCTGCCGCAACACCCGAGTATTTTTAGAGTCTGACCTTGCTCTTGCTCAGGCTGGGCTCAAACTTGTGAGGTGATCCACTCTCCTTGGCCTCCCAGAGTGTTTATTTCAGCAATTTAATTTGATCTCTATCAAAATCTTATCTGATAGGTGTAGTTGCTGCTATTGAGTTAAATAACTTGTCCAAATCATATAGCTAGTAGGTGTCACTAGGTACCAAGCTAGTCACGGAGCTCGAATCAGTGTGAGTTCAAGGGAGCTTGTCTTTGATCTCAATCACCACTAGTTGGTATGACATGAATTATTTTTTTAAAGTTATTTGCAAGTATCTTTAACTCTCCGAAGACAGATTCCTTCCAGACATTGTGGTTTTTCAGTGGCAGTGTTTCCTCTTTGTAATAACTCACTTTGTATAGGCCCATCAAATGATGGATTATAAAAAAAATCACAGAGATTAAACAGTTTCGTGTCCCTGCATTGCCTATTGTAACAGTGCCTAGGGGTGATGGATCTTTGAAGAAACGAGGTTTCTGGTGAGTAATGAGGCTTTCTTTTTGTCTGTAAGTAAACATTGTTGTCTGGTTTATTGTTCCTTTGTCTGAATTTTTTTTTGTAGAGATTCATTACCTCATTGAAAACTTCAGATGCTTGTAAAAACATAATACATTTTATCTGTATTTACTCTTAACTTCTCAAACCCTCATAGCTTGTAAGATTGGTAATTATTTTTTCACACTTATTTACTTCACACCTACTAGGTCCTGTTACAGAGGTGAAAACTGACATATATGTCACCAGCTTTGGACCTGTTTCTGATGTTGAAATGGTAGGTGGTTGGAAAATTTAATCTACCCTTTGAGGTTCGAAGAAAACATCTAGAACAGAGAGCAAGTGATACTTATTTTATTGTCAATCACACAAATCTATAAAGCCCAAGAATGGCCCAATTAAACTTAAAGGTATTTAAAGAGTAGAAGATGAGGTGTCAGGAGGGACATAAATGCTTTCATTGCTGAGAATCTCTTTGCTCCTCTAATTTAAGATCATTTCTAATCCTATTAATTTTATTTAGGGTAGTCTTTTTTATCAGTGGGAAAGAGATTCATAAAAAGATTTTGAATTTGCATTCAGCCTTAATATGTAAGTATTTGAGGATGACATCAGTCTCAACCGAGAAGCACTTTTCTATTACTTGTTCCCATAGTACAACCTGTGTATGGTTTTTATTTTTGTTTTTACCTTGAAAAACTACTTAGGAGAAAAAAATTAGAAATTATGATTCACATCTGTACTATCTTATATTAAATATATTTAGTTTGCATAACAAAGAAACAACTCTATTTTATTCCTTGACCCAAAGCTCCTAGCAATTTGAAACTCTTGGGTTATTTGACTTATTTTAATACATTTTATGGAAATTTATCTTTTACGATTTTTACTGTCTTTTTTAAAAGCCTACAATTTTATGAATAATCATGCAATAATATTTGTTACACATTAATTCATTTTTTTTTTTTCTGTCTGGCTAAAAGTTAAACACAAATACAATTACCTGGTGTCGGCAGTTTTATTAAATTGCAGTTATTTATTCTTAAATGATTAATACACGTGGTAATTTATTTCTCTTAGGAATGTAGAAGATGAGGTGTCAGGAGGGACATAAATGCTCTCATTGCTGAGAATCTCTTTGCTCCTCTAATTTAAGATCATTTCTAATCCTATTAATTTTATTTAGGGTAGTCTTTTTTATCAGTGGGAAAGAGATTCATAAAAATGACTTTTCAATGCATTTAGTGCATTTTCTGCCTGCTTATGATGAGTTGTCATTTGTGATCTAATATATCTCAAACTGATTTCCTCAGGAATATACAATGGATGTGTTCTTCAGACAGACATGGATTGACAAAAGACTCAAGTATGATGGCCCCATTGAAATTTTAAGATTGAACAATATGATGGTAACAAAAGTGTGGACCCCAGATACTTTCTTCAGGAATGGAAAGAAATCTGTTTCACATAATATGACAGCTCCAAATAAGCTGTTCAGAATTATGAGAAATGGCACTATTTTATACACAATGAGGTAACTGGGTATTTTTCTTCTTTCATTTTAATCCTTTTTTCCTTTCTTCCTTCGCTTGCTTCCCCCTTCTGTCCCTCCCTCCCTCCTTCCTTCCCTTCCTTTCCATTTTAGAATCTATAAAATTCTTTTTAAGAAAAGGTCGATTTTATTTAATTACATTTTTCATCATAGACTCACCATAAATGCGGAGTGTCCCATGAGACTGGTGGATTTCCCCATGGATGGTCATGCATGCCCTTTGAAATTTGGGAGTTGTAAGTTATCATCAAATGTTATTAAAATTTATGATTACTTCGTCAAACCTGATATTTATATATGATTTGTTCCTAGTCAAACATTTAAATTGTTGTCTGTGACAAAAACTATTCAGGGTTTGAATTTTAGGAGAAAGTTTACGGACTTATAATTTAAAGTAAACAGATAAAAACAATCCTCTTCTCCCCCCCCCCCCCACACACACAAACCTACTTATGCAGATAGTCTAGATAGTTTGAGTCATAATTAATTGGTTGATAATCATGGGTGAAATTTAGGGACCTCTGAACTCTACATGTTATTTGTGTGACATAGAAAGTACAAAATGTGTATATATATGTATATATTTACATATATATGTATATATGTGTATATTTACCTATAATGCATATGTGTGTGTGTATGTGTATATATATATATATATATATATATATATATATATATATATATATATAAAATTTATCAGTTTCTGTTGAAAGCAGAGTCATTCATAGCAGGCTTGGAAAAAGTCCAAAGAAAGTCAAGGGCATAGGTCAAAATAACAAAAGTAGCATTGTTAGTATAAAAGTGGCTAAAATGATAAAAGCACGGTAGGAGCCATGATCTGATATATGTAGCGTCCTATAGATCATATGAAGGAAGCTTTCTCAAAAGAGTATGTTTTTTTTTTTTAATTGACATAATTTTCCCTACCTTTTCTGTCGAGAAAGGGTTGGAGAGAGGCTGGAGTGGAAGAGTTGAAGGTTATTGTTTTAATACAAGCAAAGAGAGTGGAGGGTTCGACTGGGCTGGTAGTAGAGGAGAAAGCTTGAGTATATAGATGGATTTGGGGAATTTTGTAGAGTTGAAGGCGCGAGGATGAAATGAATGGATAAGAGAGAATAGAATGTAAAATTTCTTTCTGCAAGCTCCCTCCTCAGAGATGGCACCAAATGTGTTTGCCTTTCTAAGGCCTTCCTCATATTTTCAATTCAATCAGAATCTACCCAAAATAGATGCTGGCTTTTACTACTGCCTCAGAGTCTGAGTCGCACTGACTGTGAAGCTGCTGCCTGGTGCCGTCATTGCTCACTGCTTCACTTAATGAGATCGGCAGTCACCATTCTTTTTATAACCCCTTGTAATCACAACATTCGGTGGGCTAACTGGAAGCCAGAGAGAGTCATTTGTTCCCTGACCAATGGTTTAATGAAAGAAGAAGAAGAAAAAACAAAAAACAAAACAAAAAAAAACAGAAGAAATACATCAAAGTGTGATCTCACTGGGGCCAGAATTAAAATCCATTTGTGCTGTAATCACTTACATTTCACCTGAGATAGTTCTTATCTAGAGAAAGTCCTTTCCACCCCCTACTTCCCTCCAGTTCTGATAGAAAATATTCTTCCAGGAGACTGAACAGAGTTGGTGCTTAATCAGGGCTTGTATATGAACAGAGTTGGTGCTTAATCAGGGCTTGTATAGCATAACATCACACCTTGGAAGCTGATGCTTTCATATTGAGAATTATAAAAAGACACATCATACTCAGCAAGCAAGGATTCTTAAATGCTTTGTAAAGAAAAAAAGCACCATATAACTGTTTATAATTCAGAGGAATGAGAGAAACAGGAAAGAAGAAGGCTGTTCTAGCAAGATAGTACAGCCAAGAGAGAGAGACCTTGTCAGAAATATCATAGTACGCACGGGGCTTTAAGGATCTAATGTCAAAAACATAGTACTCACAGGGCTTTAAGGATCTGATGAAGTGTGAATATATTTCTGGAGACAAATACTGACACATGTATGATGCTAAGTGACACACAAGCTTTCCAGTGTGCTTCTTAGATATCAACTCCTTTTGTACACTTAGACAATTCATCAGAGACCTATTGTGCTGTAGGCATTTTAGGAGGGTTTGTGGGGTGGGGAGAGAGTTGGGGTTCGGGGCATACTATTTATTTTGGTTGTTTTGAACTTACATGTGAATAAGCCAAGCTGTCTGTTCTGGTAGACTGGTAGGCAAGCAGCTGGTCTCCATTTGCACTGAATGCCCAATAATAGAAAATAGGCTTAAATTGCCAGTAGGAGGGATTTGTTGTGATGGCAGGGAAAATGTCCTGACTGTAAGAGTTTAAAGGTAGTGGAACTGGTTGTATAATTATATTCCCCGGAAAGCTTTACAAACAGCAAAGTAGTGGTCAATGTAGGATGGTTTTCCCAAATAGAGGGGCTATAGCCTTGAAGCAGAGTCTGGAATGGGTGACCCCTGGAGATCCCTCCCGGCAATGGGATTTGTTTGTTTTTATTACAGGCAGCATTTGGTACATTTCTAAATAGCAGAGCTGCATTAGGGTAGAAGTTAGTATTGGCCAAGCCCTGGAAGTGAGTTAGAAATGAAAGAATTAGAAGTTCAGCAGTACCGCTGTGGGGGGTTAATATGTTGCTTTTCAGCAGCTTATCCTGTTTGCCTGGAAACAGCCAAGTGCACTGACACATGCGTAGTATTCCCAGGGCTGAGGTTTTAATTTCTCCTCCCCCAATCTTTGCTCTAAAAGCAATAAATCCCATTGAGTTGCAAGACTATTTAATTTCTACAGCTTCTAAATCCTAAACATGGCTGATTACATCATGGTGAACACTGATTGTTTGCATTTATTCCGTCTTTCTTAAACATGAATTATTCTTAAATGTTGACCACCAATGGTGGGTGAAAAGGGGTAACAGGCTCTAACTACTTTCTGTGCTCTCATTCAGATGCATATCCGAAGAGTGAGATGATCTATACCTGGACAAAAGGTCCTGAGAAATCAGTTGAAGTTCCCAAGGAGTCGTCCAGCTTAGTTCAGTATGACTTGATTGGGCAAACCGTATCAAGTGAAACTATCAAATCGATTACGGGTGAGACAATCAATGATTAAAGTCAGTATGCTGCCTGGCATTAGCAATGGAGTTGAGTCCTAACTTTTTAACTGAAAAATCTATTGTTTTCAGGGGACAACAAAAATTTTCCAGTAATAGAGTTGATGTATAAATGATAGCTCACAAGTTCTTTAGTTATAGTTACATTATTTTATTTATTTATTTGTTTGTTTATTTATAAAGAATCTCATTCTGTTACCCTGGGTAGAGTGCTATAGTGTCATCATAACTCACAGTGATTCCATTCTCTTGGGCGCAAGAGATCCTCTTGCCTCAGCCTCCCTAGTAGCTGGGACTATAGGCACCCACCATAATGTCCAGCTAGTTTTTCTATTTTTAGTAGAGAAGGAATCTTGCTCTTGCTCAGGCTGGTCTCGAACTCATGAGCTCAAGCAATCTAGCTACCTTGGCCTCCCAGAGTGCTAGGATTACAGGTGTGAGCCTCTGCACTCAGCCATATATTATTATTTTAGTTTAAAATAAATTGACTTGGTAAGATGTGGATAGTGAGTTGGTTTTCTTATTTTGAAACGAAAAGTCAGTAATAAAATATGTTAAAACTATTTTCAACCAAATTATGAGCCAAGAAGTTTGATCTTATTTTTGTAGTGCTTTCCAAAAATATTTTTTTAATTTTGTCTAATTTTATGGTGCTGTCTTCCTGCTTTTTTTCCCAAGTATCAATATCTAAAAATTAATAAACAAACAAAAATAAAAATTAATTTTAAAAGTATGTTAAGTGTTATGCATTAAAGTTGTCCGACAAGTAGGTGGATGGTTATTGTTGATAAATCTTGGTTTGTATTTGCTTTTATAATATAAATAGAAATAATTATAGGATTTAGTTATCATTCTACTTAATGTTATAACTGGCTGTTTATTGCTTATTCTAAAACCATTCCTTATATACTCATATCACCAGAAAAAATGTTATTTGATAATTGTCTTAGACTGTTTGGGCGTCTATAAAAAAATACCATAAACTGAGCAGCTTATAAACTACAGAAATTTATTTCTCACAATTCGGGAGGCTGGGAACTCCAAGATTGAAGTGCCATTAGATTTCGTGTTGGGTGAAGATTCATTTCCTGGTTCATAGAATAGTACCTTTTTCACTGTGTCCTCATGTGAGAACACTCAGAGGCAAGAGGGATTCTCTCACCGGGGCTCTAATCCTGTTCATGAGGGCTCCACTTTTATGATAGAACCATCTCCCAAATTCTACCTCCTAATTTCATTACACTGGTTATTAGTTCTCAACATATGAATTTTGGGGAACCACAAACATTCAGACCATGGCAGTAGTTAATTCAGCAATTACCACTTGACAGGCAGCATTCTAAATCTTTTTTTATTTGGGTCTAAGGTTATGGTGCGGTCGTCCTGCTTTTTTTCCCTAGGAGCGATATCTTAAACTTATTAAACAAAAAAATAGCACAATTCCTTTTCAAAGTCTGGTGCGTGGTATGGGTGATAGTTGGGCGACCCGG
>CAUYPK010071696.1:0-23927 GCA_963574355.1 Loris lydekkerianus | reverse complement strand
ATATTTTTCCATTAACTCTGTTCCCCTGTGGCTACTTTCTTCCTTATGATTTTGTTTACACACCTGCCCAGAAATTAGTCAGTGTTTAGAAGAAGATGTTTACTGCAAAAGTGATTATGTTGATGTGGTAACAGGATATTTTCTTTTTAGTTGATTTCAGATAGGTAAATTGAGGTAATGGTAAAACTAATAGATAATAGATTAAGTGTGTACGTGACTAGAAAGATATATAAATTCAAACCCCCAAATAAAGATCTTTGCTACACGTCATCTCATCTTGTGTAGTCTGTTTCTTGACTTAATAATTACAGGAGCGAGTTTACACCCACAGCAAAGCTGCTGTTCGTTCGCATCTCTGGTCACGCAACATCAGCTTTATAAATATATGTTAAAAGTTTGCTTTATGGGATAACTTTTTGCTCTGGAAAAAAAAAAAAAAAAAGATGGATCTTTAATACCATACCACAAAAACAAAAGTTCTCAATGGTCTGTGAAAGAAACTTGAGCATTATTATACAGACTTCTTCTATAGAAAATGGCATTACCCTGGCATCAGTAACTCTCAAATGTTTTGGTCACAATTCCCCTTTACACTGTTAAAATTTAATGCATACACAAGATTTTGTTTTACCTTACTAAAAATTTAAAAATAAGATTTTAATTCATTCCAAGGATTAAGAGGACCAAAAAAAGAATTTATTTTAAAAAAATCAATAAACTTGTTGCATTTTAACAAAACAAAAACAATGCATTTTTTGTTTGTTTGTTTTCAGTTTTTAGCTGGGGCTGGCTTTGAACTCACCATCTCTGGTATATGGGACTGGTGCCCCACTCCTTTGAGCCACAGGCACCACCCAAAACAATGCATTTTTTTTGAGACAGAGCCTCAAGCTGTTGCCCTGAGTAGAGTGCTATGGCATCACAGCTCACAGCAACCTCCAACTCCTGGGCTCAAGCGATTCTCCTGCCTCCACCTCCCAAGTAGCTGGGACTACAGGCGCCTGCCACAATGCCCAGCTATTTTTTTTCGGTTGCAGCCATCATTGTTGTTTGGCAGGCCCGGGTTGGATTCAAACCTGCCAGCTCAGGTGTATGTGTCTGGCGCCTTAGCTGCTTGAGCCACAGGCGCCGAGCCCAAAACAATGAATTTTTATAAAAATGACAAGTTTCCAAACAAAAACAAATACAGGTAAGTGGCATTATTTTGCATTTACATAAATCCCTTCAATGTCTACTTTAATAGCAGATAGTTGGATTCACATATTTGTCTCTGCTTTATAATTGTTGTTATATGTTCCTTTGGTTGATATGTGTGAAATAAATCCATCTAACACAGATATGTATGCTAATTGGGAGAGAGTTATATTTTAATAGCCATTCAGAAAATTGGAGATTTTTTTTTTTTTTTTTTTGAGACAGAGTCTATTGTCCTTGGTGTCACAGCACACAGCAATCTCAAACTCTTTGGCTTAAGCAATTGTCTTCCCTCAGTCTCCTGAGTAGCTGGGACTACAGGTGCCTGCCACAATGCCGGCCAACCTTGGTGTACATGTCTGTCACCCTATTCACTGAGCTACAGAGGTCCAGCCTGGAGATTATCCCTTTTGATACTTTAACAACTTTCTTAAACTTTCTGTTGACTAGAGGGCAGTGGTATCTTCACAGCTCACTGCAACCTCAAACTGCTGGACTAATATGATCCTCCTGTCTTAGCCTCTCAGAGTGCTAGGATTACAGGCTTGAGCCCCTGTCCTTGGCCCACCCTAATCCTTTGAGAAACTGATCATCTCTGGTTTGTGTAGATAACATCAGAAGTTCACTCCTAAATCCATTCTGCATTTTTCCCAACTCCTACTTTTCTGGAGTAGAAAACCTGAATATTCTTTTTATGTGTGTTTGTTTTGATTCTAATTTCTACCCCTCCACTCCCAGGAAGAGCTGAGTAAGTCCTGGTAGGAAAAACTAGAATCTCAAGCTGTCACCCTTGATAAGAGTGCTGTGACATCACAGCTCACAGCAACCTCAAACTTTTGGGCTTAAGCAATTCTCCTGCCTCAGCCTCCCAAGTAGTGCGGACCACAGGCACCGCCACAACACCTGGCTATTTTTTGTTGTTTCTGCAGTTGTCATTGTTGTTAAGCTTCCCCAGGCCAGGTTCAAACCTGCCAGCCTTGGTGTATGTGGCTGGCGCCCTACCCAATGAGCTACAGGCGCAGCCAAAGAAAATTTTCATCTAATTTTTAAATTGTTAAAAAAAAAAAAAAAAAAAAAAAAAAAAAATCAAGAACCTATTAAAAAGCCAGATTAACAAACCTATTATAGGCACTGTAAGAAGAGTGACGATATCCTTGAACTTCTTGGAGAGCCAAGAGATAAAAAGCAAACAAGCATAAGAAACAATGTATCAGATGGTGAATGTTTCTATGGCAAAGAAAAATGAAATTGCGAGAATAGAAGTCATTTTCTTTTTCTTAGTATCACCTACTATTTCTAGAAAGAGATCACAATTTTAACTCAGAGGCTAGAGAAGGGCTCATGAAAAGTGAAATGAACAAAGTCATGGGGCAGATTAAGGGGTGCACAATGCTGACGTTTGGAAGGTGCAGAAGTACAGCAAGTTAGAATACCAGATGCAAAGGCCACAGGTTGGGAACCTGCCTGTCCTATTCAAGATAAAGGGAGGAAACCAAAACAGCTGGAGAAGAAGGAACAAAGGGGGAAGATGATGTCACAGACAATCTAGGGGACAAGACTATCCAGGGCATCATAGGGCCACATGCCTCTCATACTGTAGGAAGTCACTGAGAGTTTTAGTGGGTAAATGACTCAATCTAACAGTTCCAGAGCATCACAAGAGGCCGGGGGCAGTGGCTCAAGCCTGTAATTCTAGCACTCTGAGAGGTAGAGGTGGGTGGATTGATTGAGCTCAGGAGGCCAGCCTGAGCTGTAGCAAGACTGTCTCTAAAAATAGCCAGGTGTTGTGGCTGGCACCTGTAGTCCCATCTACTGGGGAGACTGAGGCAAGAAAATCACTTGAGCCCAAGGGTTTGAGGTTGCTGTAAGCTATCATGCCACAGCACTCTACCAAGGGTGACAAAGTGAGATTCTGTCTCAAAAAAAAGAAAGCATCACAGGATCTACGACGTTGGGAGTGGAGTTGTGAAGTGGTCAGATCACTTAGCGGGATGGTGTAATGATTCAGAGTGGGAATAGTGGAGATAGACTGAAAAAGGATTAAATCCCTGAAATATTTGGAAGATAAAGCCGACACAGCTCCCAGCCTGGTTGGATCATTTAGATGTGAACACTGGGAGTTTATGGACAAGGTTGAATTTGAGATAACCTGATAGAGACAAGTAGGCAGTTAGATGGACAAGTCCAAGGTTCAGGAGAAAAGTTTAGTCTGGGGAGAGAAATCTGGAAATTGCTTTGGTTCTAAACTTTATTGTTGTTGTTGTTGAGACAGAGCCTCACCTTCTTGTCCCCAGTAGAGTGCCATGGCATCATAGTTCACAGCAACCTCAAACCTTTGGACTCAAGCAATTCTCCTGCCTCAGCCTCCTGAGTAGCTGGGACTATAGGTGCCCACCACAACACCCAGCTATTTTTTAAAGACGGGGGCAGGGAGTCTCATTCTTGCTCAGGCTGGTATCGAACTCATGAACTTAAGTGATCCATCTGCCTTGGCCTCCCAGAGTGCTGAGATTACAGGCATGAGCCCTCATGCCCAGTCAGTTTCAAATGTTTTGATCTTCAAAATTTGTGATACCTCTCACAGTTCCTTTCCTTTACTATCTCTTTCCCTCTCCTTTCCATCTGCTTCTTTCTCCCCTCTTCTTTTCTGAAGCAGTTTTGCCTTATTGAGTACTTGAATGCCTATACCCTTCTAAAATTCCCAGTGCATTTCATAAAATCTTATCAGAGAAACTGGTTTTCCATCACCATTATCCTTCCCTTCCCCCAACAATTACAACAAGCCCACCTGGCTTTTCAGCCCAATTTCCTTCCCAAAACCAACAAAAATTCAATCAAGAGTGAGGGGACTTACGGCTAGCAGAGCTGTCATGGGCCATGCTGGAGGGGAGACAGTAAAACCCAGAGGCTCAGAGACCTGGAGCTGAAGCAGCTGGGTCTAACCATCAGCGTGGAGTCAGCCTTTATACGATTAGCCTGATGACCCCACCTACTGATTTAATCATTTGAATAATTCTCCAGTTCGCCTTTACTAACTTCATCATTTATTGCTAACATATACCCTCTTAATCTAAAAAAGTCTAGAGAAGACTCCTTTTTCTCATTTGACATTTAATAACCTACATCAGGGTTCAGCACCTGTAGCACAGTGGTTAGGGCGCCAGCTACATACACTAAAGGTGGTAGGTTCAAACCCAGCCTGGGACAGATAAAAATAATAGCTAAACAACTGCAACAAAAAATAGCTGGGCGTTGTGGCAGGTGCCTGTAGTCCCAGCTTCTTGGGAGCTTGAGACAAAAGAATCGCTTAAGCCCAAGAGTTTGAGGTTGCTGTGAGCTGTGACACTACAGCACTCTACTGAGGGCAACATAGCAAGACTGTTTCAAAAAAAAAAAAAAAAAAACGGCTCAATGCCTATGGCTCAAGCAGTTAAGGTGCCAGCCACATACACCTGAGCTGGTGGATTCGAATACAGTCCGGGCCCACCAAACAACAATGATGGCTGCAACCAAAAAATGGCTGGGTGTTATAGCAGGTGCCTGTAGTAGTCCCAGCTACTTGGGAGACAGAGGCAGAATCCCTTGAGCCCAGGTGTTGGAAGTTGCTGTGAGCTGTGATGCCACCACACTCTACCCAGGGCGACAGCTTGAGGCTCTGTTTCAAAAAAAAAAAAAAAAAAAAAAACTTATACCAACCCCTACACTAAATCATCACAAGAAGACCATTATTAGTACTATACTGTTTACACTTTTTAAAAATGTTTATCATTTTATATATATATATATCCCACCCCCCCCAGATAGGGTCTTGATCTGTCACCCATGCTAGCTAAAGTGCAGAGGCACAATCATAGTTCATCATGGTCTCAAATTCCCAAGTTCAAGAGACCCTTCTGCCCTAGCCTCTCAAAGTTCTGGGATGATAGACATGAGTCATTGTACCTAGCATTGTTGACTTTTTAAAATTGATTTTTCATGTTCCTCCATCTTTTGAAGTAGAGATCTTTCCTTTTTAAGTTAGTATACTAATTAATGTTAGAATAAGAGTGAGGCAAGTGGGCTGTAGGAACAAAATTTTAAAATGCTAAAGATACTGAAATATTGATAATTTATATTTGAATGCAATATATTTGTTAAAAGAATGCCAAAAGTCCATGTTAACAAAACATACAAAATTGCAAATAAAAATAGGATACTACCCTGCAAGTTATGCAAGTGAGGGCACCTGTGCAATGAAGAAACCTGTCTCTCACTGGTGTTTCTTCTCAATGTCATTAAAGAGTCATGAGAGAAGTTGATAGGTTACTTTCGTTGTTTATTAGTCCACAATTCTTCAGGATGAAAAGGAAAATTTTGTTCTATTACACATATAGAGTGATTTTAAAAATATGATTAGCTCTGTGTAGTGGTACATGCCTTAAATCCCATCTACTCAGAAGGATGATGCAGGTGAATTGCTTGAGCCAGAAAACCACCTCCCATCTCTAAAAAAAATTTGTAATTGAAAAAATGGAAAGGGTGGAGCCTGTGGCTCAGTGGGTAGGGCACCGGCCCCATATACCAAGGGTGGCAGGTTCAAACCTGGCACGGGCCAAACTGCAGCAACAAAAAAATAGCCGAGTGTTATGGCAGGTGCCTGCAGTCGCTGGCTGCAGGCAAGAGAATCGCCTGAGCCCAGGAGTTGGAGGTTGCTATGAGCTGTGATGACACAGCACTTTACTGAAGATAATAAAGTGAGACTCAGTCTCTTAAAAAAAAAATGGGGGGGGGGGGCAGCACCTGTGGCTCAGTGGGTAGGGCACTGGCCCTATATACTGAGGGTAGTGGGTTCAAACCCAGCCCCGGCCAAACTACAACAACAACAAAAAATAGCGGGGCATTATGGTGGCAGGTGCCTGTAATCCCAGCTACTCAGGAGGCTGAGGCAAGAGAATAACCTAAGCCCAGGAGTTGGAGGTTGCAGTGAGCTGTGTTGATGCCACAGCACTCTACCAAGGGCAACAAAGTGAAACTCTGTTTCTACAAAAAAAAAAAAAAAAAAGAAAGAAAAAATGGAAAAATATCAAGAGCATGTAGAAAAGTCATGTGAATTTTATTTATTGATATATTTGACTTTTCCCAATAAAATCTGGCCAGATATCAATTAATTTTTAAAAAACAATTTTGAACCAGGTAAACAACATACTTAACAAGAAAATTTTTATACTTCATTACTTAAAACATTGATAAATTGTTTGTTTTTTTTACTGTATATATGACATTTTGTCATTTTATTTTTTTACTAAATTTGTCTGGAAACCTACAGTACAATTCTGTGCTGTTTATATTGCTGTTTATATATTGATACATATTTTAGGCACACCGTTTGGACATTAGATATTAAAATTTGTATGCTTTAAGTTAATTGACACCAATTGAATATTTATTATATATTTACTTCAATTAAATATTAAGTTTTCAGCTTTATTGAAGTGTAATTGACAAATACAAAATTGTATATATTTAAAGTACACAACTTCAATTTTGATATATGAGGGGAAAAAGTCCAAAAAGTATCCAGCCATTGTTAATACTATTTTTCCTATTACATGGCTGGATATTTTCTGGACAGCCCTCAAACATATGGTAATAGAACTACTACAGTCAAATCAAGTTAATCAATCTGTTTATCATGTCACATCACACCCTTTGTGTATGTATGTGGTAAGCTTAAGACCTGTTTTCTTTTTTTTTTTTCCTGAGACAAAGTCTCAGTTTGTGGCCCTTGTTAGAGTGCTGTGACTTCACAGCTTACAGCAACTTCAAACTCTTGGGCTCAAGTAAGTCTCTTGCCTCAGCCTCCTAAGTAGCTGGGACTACAGGTGTCTGACAGAATGCCCGGCTATTTTTTTATTGCAGTTGTCATTGCTGTTTAGCTGGCCCAGACCAGGTTTGAACCCCCCAGCCTGGGTGTACATGGCTGGCGCCCTACTCACTGAGCTACAGGCGCCGCCCTCAGCTATGTTTTTTGTTGTTGTCATTGTTATTTACCAGGTCCGGGCTGGGTTCAAACCTGCCAGCCCCAGTGTATGTTGCCAGCACCCTAAACACCAGCTAAAGTCGCGAGCCAAGACCTGTCTTCTCAACAAATTACAAGTATACAACATAGTAATAAATCATGGCACATTGCCGTACATTAAATCTCCAGAACTTATTCACCTTGTAAAACTGAGAAGTTTTACACCTTGACCAACACTGCTCCATGTTTCCTTCACCTCAGCTTTTGGCAATCACCATTATACTCTTGGCATCTACCTAAAGTTTGACTATTTTAGATTTCATATATAAGTGAGATGATGCAGTATTTATGCTTCTGCATCTAGACTTTTTTATTTAGCGTAATGTCTGCCAAATTCATCCATGTTGTTCCAAATGGCAGTATTTCCTTCTATTTTAAGGCTGAATAACATTCTAGCATATGTGTGTGTATATATGTAAATATTATATTACCTTTACCCATTCACACGTCAATGGACACCTAGATTGTTTCCACATATTGGCTATTGTGAATAACACTGCAATGCAAATGAAATTGTTACTGAACCTAAAAAGGGTCCATCCTAGGTCTTGTAACTTACTGCACAAAAAGCCAATTAATGAGACAATGAGGATTCCCAAAGAAAAAAAGGAATTTTAATGTAAAAGATGTCTGTCTTAGGAACAGCCTCAAATCCATCTCCTTGACCAATTAAGGGCAAAGGCTTTTATATTTATTTATTTATTTATTTATAGACAGAGTCTCACTATGTCACACTCATCGGAGTGCTGTGGTGTCACAGCTCACAGCAACATCCAACTCTTGGGCTTAAGAGATTCTCTTGCCTCAGCCTCCCAAGTAGCTGTGACTTCAGGCAGCTGACACAACACCTGGCTATTTTTTGTTACCGTTGTCATTGTTGTTTAGCAGGCCTGGGCCGGGTTCAAACCCTCCACCCCTGGTGTATGTAGCTGGCACAGTAACTACTGTGCTATGGGTGCCAAGCTGGCAAGGGCTTTTATAATGGGCTGAGGAATGTATCATTCCACAGGTTGCATCAGCTTTGAAGTTGTAGGATCTTCAGGTGGTCTGGTTCAAGAATCAGGTGTTAGGGATGGATGGTGAGTCCTATGGAGAGGCCAGTTAAGTCTGGTTGTGAGGCTAGATGGGTAAAGTCTAAAGCAGGGGTCCTCAAACTGGGCCACATGAGGCAGTGTGATTGTATTTGTTCCCATTTTTTTTTTTTTTTTTTTTTTTTGTAGAGACAGTCTCACTTTATCGCCCTCAGTAGGGAGCTGTGGTAACAGTAACCTTCAACCCTGGGCTTAGGTGATTCTCTTGCCTCAGCCTCCCAAGTAACGGGGACTACAGGCGCCAGCCACAACACCCGGCCATTTTTTTTGTTGCAGTTTGGCCAAGGCTGGGTTTGAACCCACCACCCTCAGTATGTGGGGCCAGTGCCCTACTCACTGAGCCATAGACACCACCCGCCCCCTCCCCCCGTTTTGTTTTTTTAGTTCAAAATAAAATATGTGCAGTGTGTATAGGAATTTGTTCATAGTTGGGTTTTTTTTTAAACCATAGTCCAGCCCTCCAACGGTCTGAGGGACAGTGAACGGACCCCTTCTTTAAAATGTTTGAGGAAACCAAAGGAACAAAAAATAGCTTAGGAAACTGGTCATTTTGCAAGGCCAGTGACAAGAGAGCAGACATCTCTTTGACACACTAATTTAATTTCCCACAGATATATATACCCAGAAGTGGGATTGCTGGATCACACAATAGTTCCATTTTTTAAATTTTATTTACTTGTTTATTTATTTATTTATTTTTTAGAGACAGAGTCTCACTTTGTCACCCTTGGTAGAGTGCTGTAGCATCACAGCTCACAGTAACCTCCAGCTCTTGGGCTTAGCTTTGCCTCAGCCTCCTGAGTACCTGGGACTACAGGTGCCCTCCACAACGCCCAGCTTTTTTTTCTTTTTTTTGCAGTTTCTGGCTGGGGTTGGGTTTAAACCCTACTCTTTTGAGCCATAAGCACTGCCCCCAGCTATTTTTTGTTGTTGTTGTTGTTGTTGTTCTTCCAATTTGGTGGGGGGCCAGGTTTGAACCCACCACCCTCTGTATATGGGGCCGGCGCCCTACTCATTGATCCACGGTCGCTGCCCTATTTTTTTTTTTGGACAGAGTCTCATTGTGTCACCCTGGGTAGAATGCCATGGTATTATTATAGCTTACAGCAACCTCAAACTCTTGAGCTCAAACAATCCTCTTCCCTCAATTTTTCTGTTTTTTCAGTAGTGATGGGATCTTGCTCTTGCTAAGGCCTGAGCTCAAGTGATCTACCTGCTTTGGCCTCCCAGAGTGCTAGGATTATAGTTGTGAGCCAGTGCATCCAGCTCCATTTTTAGATTACAGTTGTGAGCCAGTGCATCCAGTTCCATTTCTAGTTTTTGAGGAAACTTCATACTGTTTTTCATAATAGCTGTGCCAATTTACATTCCTGTCAGTATGCAAGGGTTCCCTTTTCCCCAGAACCTCACCACTCTTATTTCGTATCTTTTTAATGATAGCCATTCTAATAGGTGTGACAGGATATCATATTATAGTTCTTATTTGCATTTCCCTGAAGGTTAGTGATGTTGAGCATCCTTTCATATACCTGTTGATCACTTGTCTTTTTTTGAGATGTGTGTATCCAGGTCCAATGTCCATTTTTCAAACTGGGTTATTTGGCTTTGTTGTCACTGAGTTGTAGGAGTTCCTTACCTATTTTGAATATCAGCCCTTTATCAGATACAGTATATGATTTGTAAATATGTTCTCCCATTCCATAGGTTGTCTATCCACTTTGTTGATTGTTTCCTTTGCTATGCCAAAGCCAATTTGTTTGATGCAATCCCATTCATCTTTTTTTCTTTTTTCTATTTTTTTAGCCTGTGCTTTTGGTGTCGTAGCAAAAAAACATTGCCCAGAACAATGTCAAGATCTTTCCCTATATTTTTTTCCTAGTTGTTTTACAGCTTTGGATCTTATATTTTAAGTCTATAATTCATTTTGAGTTGATTTTTGCATATAGTTTTAGATAAGGGTTTGATTTCATTATTCTGTACATAGAAATCCAGTTTTCCCAAAGCAATTTATTGGATAGATTATCTTTTCCCCATTGTGTAATCTTGCGACCCTTGTCAAGGGTGACTCATGCCTTTAATCCCAGATACTTAGGAAGCTAAAGTGGAGGGATCACTTGGCATCAAGAGTTTGAGACCAGCCTGGTCAACATAGCAAGACCTCATCAATTAAAAATATTTAAAAATACAAAAAATAGGCTCGGCGCCTGTGTCTCAAGCAGCTAAGACGCCAGCCACATACACCTGAGCTGGCAGGTTCAAATCCAGCCCAGGCCCACCAAACAACAATGACAGCCGCAAACAAAAAATAGCCGAGCGTTGTGGCAGGCACCTGTAGTCCCAGCTACTTTGGAGGTGGAGGCAGGAGAATCGCTTGAGCCCAGGAGTTAGAGGTTGCTGGGCACTGTACCCAGGGTGAAAGCTTGAGACTCTGTCTCAAAACAAAACAAAACAAAACAAAAATAAAAGGACATTTGGGAAATTATAAAATACATGAAAGTTAACTGATGAGTCAAAGAAGAAATCAGAAGAAAAATTAGAGGGCAGTACCTGTGGCTCAAAGGAGTAGGGGGCTGGCCCCATATACCAGAGGTGGCAGGTTTAAACCTGGCCCCAGCCAAAAACTACAAAAAAAAAAAAAAAAGAAGAAAAATTAGAAAACACTTTTAGATTAATGAAAACAAATACAACATACAAAAAAAAAATACTTATGGAATGCAGTGAAAATATGGCTTAGTGGGAAACATAACTGTAAACACCAAAATTAAAAGGTCTCAAATAAATAAACTAAGCTTCCACTTCAGAAGAGAGGGCAGCACCTGTGGCTCAGTGAGTAAGGCGCCAGCCCCATATAACAAGGGTGGCAGGTTCGAACCCAGCCCTGGCCAAACTGTAACAAAAAAATAGCTGGGCGTTGTGGCAGGCACCTGTAGTCCCAGCTACTCGGGAGGTTGAGGCAAGAGAATTGCCTAAGCTTAAGAGCTGGACGTTGTTGTGAGCTGTGATGCCACAGCACTCTACCAAGGGCACCAAAGTCAGACTCTGTCTCTAAAAAAAAAAAAAAAAAAAAGAGCATCGATAATACTAAATCTCCCTAAAAAGAAAAGTCTAGGACCAGATGGCTTCACATCTGAATTCTATCAAACCTTTCAAGAGGAACTAGTACCTATATTATACAATATTTTCCAAAGCATAGAAAAAAGGAATGTGTTGTGAAAAATACTTCCCAACACATTCTATGAAGCATATATCACCCTGATCCCCAAACCAGGAAAGGATCCAACAAAGAAAGAAAATTATAGACCTATGTCATTAATAAATATCGATGCAAAAATATTAAATAAGATCTTAGCAAACAGAATTCAACAACACATCAAAAAAATTATATACCATGATCAAGTTGGTTTTATTCCAGGGTTACAGGGTTGGTTCAACATTTGCAAATGTATAAATATAATACATCACACCAATAAAATAAAAAACAAAGACCATAGGATTCTCTCAATTGATGCAGAAAAAGCCTTTGATAATATCCAGCATCCTTTCATGATCAGAATTCTTAAGAAAATTGGCATAGAAGGGACATTTCTTAAACTAATAGAGGCCATCTACACCAAACCCACAGCCAATATCATATTGAATGTGGTAAAATTGAAAACATTTCCAAACAGGTCAGAAATGAGGCAAGGATGCCCACTGTCTCCACTACTATTCAACATAGTAATGGAAGTCTTAACCATTGCAATCAGGCAAGAGAAGGTGATCAAGCGTATCCAAATAGGGTCAGAGGAGATCAAACTCTCACTCTTCGCTGATGATATCATCCTATACGTGGAAAATCCCAGGGACTCAACTTCAAAACTCTTAGAAGTGACCAAAGAATACAGCAGCATCTCAGGATACAAAATCAATACTTAGAATCAGTAGCTTTTATATACACCAATAATAGTGAAGCTAAAAAAACAATCAAGGACTGTATTCCTTTTACAATAGTGCCAAAGAAGATGAAATACTTGGGACAAAGGACATGAAAGACCTCTATAAGGAGAACCATGAAACTTTGAGAAAAGAAATAGCTGAAGATGTTAACAAATGGAAAAACATACCATGCTCATGGCTGGGAAGAATCAACATTGTTAAAATGTCTATACTACCCAAAGCAATTTACAGATCTAATGCAATCCCTATTAAAGCACCACTGTCATACTTTAAAGAATTTGAAAAAATAGTACTTCGTTTTATATGGAATCAGACAAAAACTCGAATAGCAAATACATTACTCAGAAATAAGAACAAATCATGAAGTATCACATTACCAGACTTCAGGCTATACTATAAATCTATAGTGATCAAAACAGCATGGTACTGGCACAAAAACAGAGCAGTAGATTTATGGAACAGAATAGAGAACCAAGAGATGAACCCAGCCACTTATTGCTATTTGATCTTCAACAAGCCTATCAAAAATATTCAATGGGGGAAAGACTCCCTATTTAACAAATGGTGCTGGGTGAACTGGCTGGCAACCTCTAGAAGATTGAAACTGGACCCCACCTTTCACAATCAACAAAAATTGATTCTCACTGAATAAAAGAGTTAAACTTAAGACATGAAACTATAAAAATACTAGAAGAGAGTGCAGGGAAAACACTTGAAAAAGTTGGCCTGGGAGAATATTTTATGAGGAGGACCCCACCCCCCTCCAACCCTCCCCTCCCCCCGGCAATTGAAGCAACACCAAAAATACATTACTGGGATCTGATCAAACTAAAAAGTTTTTGCACAGCCGAGAGCAGCACAGTAAGCAAAGCAAACAGACAATCTTCAGCATGGGAGAAGATTTTTGCAGGTTATGCTTCCAATAAAGGTCTGATAACTAGAATCTACAGAGAACTCAAACTAATCAATAAGACTAAATAACCCCATTTCTATGTGGGCAAAAGACTTGAACAGAAACTTCTCTGATGAAGACAGATGCATGGCCTATAAACACATGAAAAGATGCTCATCATCCTTAATTTATACCAGTGAAATGCAAATCAAAACCACTTTGAGATATCATCTAACTCCAGAAAGATTAGCCCACATTACAAAATCCCAAAATTACAGATGTTGGCATGAATGTGGAGAGAAGGGAACACTTCTACACTGCTGGTGGGAAAGCAAGCTAATACAACCTTTTTGGAAAAAAGTTTGGATACCACTCAAGGACCTAAAAGTAGACCTACCATTCGATCCTGCAATTCCTTTACTAAGTATATACCCAGATGATCAAAAATTATTTTACAACAAAGACATTTGCACCAGAATGTTTACTTCAGCCCAATTCATAATAGCCAAGACATGGAAACAGCCCAAGTGCCCATCGACCCATGAATGGATTAACAAATTATGGTATATGTACACTATGGAATACTACGCAGCCATAACAAAAAATGGAGACTTCACATCTTTTATGTTTACCCAGATGGAGCTGGAACATATTCTTCTTAGTAAAGTATCTCAAGAATGGGAAAAAAGTATCCAATGTACTCAATACTACTATGAAATCAATATATAAACACCTACACACTCATATGAATGGAAAAACATAACTATAGTTCAGAAACTAGAAGGGAAAAGGAGAGAGAGGAGAGGGGAAGGGGGATGTGGAAGGAGGGAGGGTATTTGCTGGGACCTCGCCCAATGTGCATGACACAATGGTACATTTCAAAACCATTAAGAAATGAGCATAATTGTGATAGATGTGTTACTTAGTTCAACGTGAGCATTTCACATTGTATATCAAAGCAGTACCCTGAATCCCATAAATGCATCAATGTACAAGGTCATGATTTAATAAAAAATAATTTTAAGAAAATAGAATGCAGTTTAGGGTCATAATGAAATGGATAATATAAAAGAAAGATTAAGATACATAAAAGCAGCACAAACATGTAACAAATATGTAACTTATGATCCAGAAGGGGAGGATAGAGAAAATAATAAAATTCAAACATTCCCAAGCAGAGTAGATAAGAAGGAACCCATATCTAGACACAAAATACAGAACATGAAAAACAAAACAAGAAAGAGCTTAAAAATACCCAGAGAAAAACTTTACCCATAATAAAGTAACAGTTAGATAAAAAACAGATTTTTCCCAACAATAATGATGAATCTAGAACATAATGAAGCACTATCCTCAATTGCTAAAAGAAAACAATGTCCACCTCAAGTTATTTGCTCAGCCAAAATATCATGTAATAATTAAAGCAAAATAAATGCATTTTAGGAAAAAAGAATCCATGTTTAATATAAACAGACCTTCACTAAAGGATTACTAAAGGAAATACTTCAGTAACAAGTAAATAATTCCAGAAAGAAAAGAAGGTCTGGGATAAAAGAAGGAATAGTAAACAAATAAATCTGTAAGTATAACCTAATACTGAATACATAAAATAATAATAATAATGATGTAACTGTATGAGAAAAAAGACAGAATTCAAATATTGTACAAGAATATAACATAAGATAGGAGGCAACTGATCTGAATTAGGATACTTTATTGCCAGGGAAAAGAAAAGAGATAATTTGGGGTTTTGTTAAGATTAAAAGCAACCATAAAATGATTAGAAAAAGGCTAACTTTCAAGCCAATAGAAGAGGAAAGAAGAATTTTTTAAATCAAAATTCAGTAAAAATGAAAAGAAAAATAGTGAAAGAAAAATATAAAGCACAAAATCAGATGATGAATGTGACCCAACTATAAAAGAAATGTAAAAATATAAATGGATCAGAATCATCAATTCAAAACAAAATCTTAGATCTCATTTTTAATTCAGCTATAAGTTGTTTACAAGTGAAACATTTAAACCATACAAGCTCCTTCTTCTTCACCGAAGAAACAAGATCAGATATGAAAAAGTAGGGAAGGGAATGACCCTTTTAATAACCTCCTGTAATACATGTTCTCATAATGTAAATTATGTCTCAGACTTGGGTTTTATACTTTCCATATTCCAGAGGGGAGAATTAGGATGCAATGTTTAAGGAACACACCTCAAATCACACTTGATACTAATTTGCAGAAAAAGGATTTTCAACATCTAGCACCAGCACACTGCCATACCAGACACAGAGTTTTAGGCTTTTAAGTGGAGAAGGTGGCACTCACAAAGTCTTATGAAAATCAAATGGTGTAGTGCTTTTGTTTCAATAGTTTGATATTGCACATACAAATTTTTTTTTTTTTTGCCCATCTCCCTAACTGGCCAGCTAGCTACCCTTGCCCCTCCGAGTGTAAGTAACTGTGAATAGCTAAAAAGATAACAGAGAAAAAAAAGATACTTGGCATGAAGTTCACCTAATTTGATGATGATTGCAAAGTAGTAGATTTTAGATGATATTTGTTTTCATTTAAATTTTTCCATATTGCATGAAATTTTTAAAATGAGAGTGCACCTTGATAAAATGTTTTAGAAATAATTCATGATGATTGTGGAACATCTGAAAAATATAAAAAGTATACCAACAAAAAATAAGTAACACTCCTTATCCCTGTTAACATTTTGGCATATTTGGACCACAATTGACTTGAATATTCAATTTGGACTTCTTCCTTTTTCTATCAAGTGTTTTCCTGCATCCATTACTATTTTGGAGTTTGGGGAATAGGATTCTATTCCAGGAGTCCAGATAATGAAAAGTAATGGTGGTCTGGACAGGAGTAGTAAGAGTAGAAAGGAAAATAAGTGAAGAAATAGGAGAAATATTTAGAAACAAAAATGATAGAACAGAGTGATGGATTTCATGTGTGTTTTGAGATAACTTTCAATTTGCACGTTTTATTTCCACAATGTAAAGGTCTCATATAATTTTATCATAAATCATGTACAAAGAAGAGAAGGGCAAAAATATCTTCGTTGGAGGGACATAAACATTTCTTACAAAGTCAGAATTTCAAGTAGTGAGTTTCAGTGCCAGCATATTTACCTGAAGAGTATTAAGAATAAGTTTATGGGCATTATATTTTCTAATAATTTTACTCAACAGTATGAATATGAATGTTCCATTCTATTCTATTCTGAGCATCAGATAAAACAAAAAGATCTAAAGTGGCATAAGAAAAGAGTTCTGGCTCTTAACCAGAGGATTCTCTGGCATATTTCTGTTCCCTGCCTACGAGTGAAGTCTATTAAAAAATCCCAAACTGAAGCAAACTCAACACCTCATACTGATTCAATAATTGAATTTTGAGGGCCTAAGCTACAGAATGAAATATATTCTATTTTCAAAACTAATGGACTGATCTATGAAGAAACACACATGTGTTTTTTTGCTTCACAAAAGCAATCAGAAGCACATTTGGATATTATTAAACTGAACAGATAAAATATTGCACAGGGCTGAAGAATTAATTTAAAAATCTTTCTTTAAGATAAATAGCGTATCAACTACATCATAAATGTCATCACTTTGGATGACCAACTGAGCAGATTTACAGACAAGTGCATGGCTGAAAAGGAAAGATTTTGGTCTGTCTGTCATAGCTGTTATGTCCAGAGATGGGGGCAGCATCTCCACCTCCCCTGCCTGTGAGAAACCTGCCCTCTGTTACCACGCAACCTCTGCTGATTAACAAGGAAAAGACCACACTCCACATCATGCATGATTCTTCAAAGAATTTCTCATCTTAAGAATGGCTCAGAAATAATCCATTCAGGGGCAAAATCAAATCCCAGCAATCACAGTTAAGGAAGAAAGAACTGTCAGCATTTCATCCTGCTGTATGAGTCACACACTGTTCTTATCAGAAATTTGCTTTCTTGGCTTTTCTTCATGCATTCCAACCTATCTTCGCACACTTTGGAGTTCTTTTGTGATGAAATAAGTACTCTACTATATAATCACTGGTTGCTGGTTTTATGCCTGATTAGCCCAGTTTATGGCATTCCAAAATAAGTTCATGGAGGCATCATGCATATTAGGAAAAGGCTTCCACACATGGCCAGCAGCCAGCCCTGACTGGCCTTTCTCTGCAGGGTTGATGCAGCCACCCCATCAACCTTCTGAATGCTCAAGGCTCCTTGAAGAATTGTAGGGTTTAGTAAGCTAGGCCACAGAACTCTGTTTCCTTGATTACCGAAATAGAAGGCAAGACAAGGTCTGCTCAGGGTAAAGGAATAGAAAGACAACCAGGTGAAGGTCATTAGAGGTTAAGCTCTGATAAACCCACATCCTACAGTCTTTCTTTTAGGTGTCAAGACAGAATGATGGGGGGGAAAGAAGCAAATTTTCCTTCCCTCCTGGGAAAGGAAGCTTCATTTTGGAAGCTTCTAGTACCAAAGGACCCAAAAAGAAGGGAATCATTCATCTACAGCCTAAAGAGATTGTTGCAGTAAAATCAAAGATTTTATGAAGACTCCATTGGCAATCACAACAACAAGATGATGGTATTAGGTATTAGGAGGTGGGGGCTTTGGGGGATTGATTACATTTCATGAGGGCAGAGTCCTCATGAGGGGGATAAGTGCCCTTATCAATAGGCCCAAGAGAGCTCATTTACCCCCTCCACAAGAAAACACAGCCGGAAGGCATCACCTATGGACCAGAAAGCAGCCCTCACCAGTCACTGAATCTACCAGCCCTTTGACCATAGACTTGCCAGCCTCTAGAACTGTGAAAAATAATTTTCTGTTGTTTATAAGCCACATAGTTTGTGATATTTTGTTATAGCAGCCAAAATGGGCTAAAGCACCTTCCCTGAGCTTGCCTCAGCTTTTGTTGTGGGGGACAGCAGAAGGCAGTTTAACCAGGACCCAGAGAATTGATAAGGTGGGCTGAAAAGATGGAATTTTGGTCGTCTGAAAAGGTCAGAAAGTTGGCAACTTCCTCAGTTCACTGTGCAAGGCAGGGAGAGCATAAGCCCTCCTTCAAAGGCAGAGGCTATAGCTAAGACCAGGAATGATGTCACATAAGCATTGCTGAGGTCACAGAAGCTTACCCATCCTCCCCTCTGTCTCCTCATTGCCACCCAGTCTCCCCAGCCAGCTGCCTCCACACCCATCTGCACACACCTACAAAGCCTAGGAAGGGTCAGATATCATCCAGGCACTCTTAGGTACAAAAAGGTGGTGGGGAAATAGGGAAAGTGCTAGGAAGGGGAGGCTCATGTGTCTGTGGTAGGTGGCATGGGGGTGAGGGGTACCGGGGAGGGAGCAGCAGGAACAAGGGAATTTGTTTCTATTGCTACTAATTTAATCTTAACCCTCATCATCGTTACTTTCCAGTCTTCCCTTCTCACCCCTGAGTCTCCCCGGCTACTGTCCTCCCCCACCTCTAGCTGACCATGGCATCTGAAGCAGAGAAAACATTCAAGAAGTTCGCTGCCTTTGAAGACTCCTCAAGCAATGGCACTGAAATAAACAACAAGAACTTCTCCAAGCTGTGCAAAGACTGTGGCATCATGGATGGCAAGACGGTCACCCCCACAGATGTGGATGCTGCATTCAACAAAGTCAAGGCCAAGAATACTGGAGCCATCACATTTCAGCAGTTCTCAGAAGCAATGAAGGAACTGGCCCAAAAGCAGTTCAAGGAAAAGAGCCCAGACGAAGGCCTGCAAGACATTTATAAACTCATGGAGGGCAAGAATCCAGCCCCCAGTAACTAATTGAATGAGGTCCTCTCACAGCAGCCTGATAAGAACTATGGAAAGAGAAAAATCCACCTTCCCTCTGTACTCTGGGCTCCCCTTCCCTTGTGAGTGCATGGCTCTAGCCAGAGTGCCTGCCCACAGCTGCATCTAGGCCCTAAGAGAAGCCATCCCATGCCCAAGGCAGAGTAAGAGCTCTAAGCACTAGTTCCCAGTATCCCAAAGCCATCTTGGGAGGGGGAGGAAGAGGGCTCAAATCCATTATTTGGCCCATAGAAAGCAGCAACAGTGGGTGCAGTTGACCATCTGACTGACACCAGCAAGTACACCAGCAGCCATAAGGAGCGCTTTGGTGAGAGTGGCAAGAGCAAGGGCATCACAGGATGGGAAGAGACGACTGACAACTCAGGCTGTGTGAGTAACTACAAGGGTGCTGGCACTTAGGACAAGAAGAATTAGACAGGAGCCTCATCTTAGCCTAGTATCCCCCTGACCCTGCATCTTTAACACCAGGGAGCTGGGGAAACAATAAACATCTGAGTGTGCAGGAAAAAAAAAATATTCTGTTGCATTATTGCCCTTTACAGTACGTAGGTGGGGGGGGGGGTGTAGGATTACAACTCCTGGTTATAAATAATAAAGCAACAGAAGGCCAGCTGAAATGTTACATTCTTTCCCCCAAACAAAACTTCTTTAGTCTTCCCAAACACACTGTTGCACTTTTCTTAGAAAAGCAAAGAGGAAATCAGAAGATGAATAATCCAAACTCCTTGGAGCTATATGTAAACAATCTGATATTTACCTTGTGCTTTAGCCATTCTGTTTCCTAAAAGGAGTTCCCTTGTGTTCAGTATCTTGGAAACAAAAAAGGAAAAAAAGTATGTCACAGGTATTGGGAAAGTAAGTGCTTGTATTAGTAATAGAAAACCACAGTAATGTAAGGAATTATTCTCAGAAAGACCTTAAATCTTCTCTCACCCCACAGCACATGGGAGGCCTAGAGATCTTTAAAAATAGGAGGAGAAGGATGTATAATATCTCTTAGCACCACAACCTTCCTGGAGACTCAAGATAAAAGTGTAACCCTAGGGTCCCATCTTTCATCAGCTTCTGCTCATTGCTGAGAAAACAATGTTTGCTTTCTTATGTGATGAACAAACCTTTGTGTCCACTAAACTGAATTAATGTTGACATCTGATGAGGGATTGAGGCTACAGAGGCAAATGTGAACAAAGGCTTATTTTATGAACTGGATTTGAATATAAGCCTCTACTGATGATGCTGGAATCCGAGAATAAGGTTATATAACCAAAATGTTGCAAAGAGGGATTCATTTTGAGTTTTTTTCCCCATTATAAGGCCCACTAGGAGAACAGTAATGAGGTAAAGTCTATCATGAAGTGGATTCTAAGGATAAACAGGAAAACAAAGAATTAGTTTATTCCAATATTCCTTTTTTAAAATTATCTTCTTTTTCTTTATATTATGTACTCTCTTGCTCTAAGAGTGAGCCTTCCTTCTATGACAACTATAGCCCAGATATCTCTATTACAAATTTTTTTTTCTGTGCACACAATATTTACATCACTACATTTCTGCAGTCTGTAGGCCTCAATGGGTGATTGCATTAAATTTATAAATGGCTCACAAAGAAACCATTGTTTGATACCTAATCACAAACTATTCAAATAACTTTGCAGTCATGATCAAAGATACAGAAACAAGACTGGTTAAGAAAGTAACATGGATATTACAGAATTTGATCATAGCCTGCAATCTGTGTGCTCAGAGTAGAATCTTTCAGGGATTCACAAGGGCCCTAAGATGCCTAGGACCTAATTCCCAGCTACCCAGAAGCTACAAATTAATTCTTAAGCAAACATATAGTGTGTTGGAGACCATCCTGACGTCAGACAGTGATGAGGAAGGCAGCATTTGTGTGCCTCAGTGGACAACATGTGCAGTCTTCCAATGGCAAAGGGTCCATGAAGAACTTCACTCCTGCTATGAAAAAGGAAATCCCCCAAGAAGGCCCAGAGTGAGTGTTCTCCCATACTCTCCCTGGATGCTTCTGTTCAGGCATTAAAGCTTCCTCTCCCCTGAGTGGCCCATGAGGACCCAGTGCCACCCTCCCTGCAAGGCCCTCCATGCTGGGCACACGCAGGAATGCTGCCAATACAAATCTTTCCATCAAATGGGCCAAGAGTAGAGAAGCAGATTCATTTATCAGTCTTTTTCCCTGGTGAGTAAATAAGATATATGGAATGGGTGGAATTGTTTCACTAGGTTGAGAATACATCCAATGCACCCTTTTTGATTCCCTTGTAGGCAAGGGAAGATTTCCTTGCCCATGACTAGGTTTGTGGCAGAGGCCCTTAAAGGAAAATACACATTAACAAGAGAAAAGCATGCACATTTATTGTTTTATTTACTGTAAGTTTATGTAGCATGGGAGCCTTTCATAAGAAAATGATGACCCAAAGGGAAAGGGGAACTTGTGTATTTTTATGCTTAGTTTTATTTTTTTCCTTTTATTAAGTCATTTGCACATAGACCATGAATACATTTAGGCATTTGTGAGGTACAATGTGTTGATTTATTATACAATTTGGAGTGCTTACATCAAACTAATTAATATAGCTTTCACCTCATTTACTTAATTGTTGTTAAGACATTTATGTTCTATACCTGATAGATTTGACTTGTACCCTTGCAATATTCTCCATAGGTGAGGTCCCACCATTTACCCTCCCATCATTTACCCTCTATCGAACTTTCCCCCTCCCCTCCCATCCCCCTCCACTTCTCTCCTTTATCCTGGGATATAGTTGTGATCTGTCATAAAAATAGTGTGAGCAATTATAAATTGGTTTCATAAAAATACTTTTATGAAACCAATTATGATTGACTCTCATTGGATAAAAGTCTTAAATTTAAGACATGAAACTATAAAGATTCTTGGAGAGAGTGCAGGGGAAACACTTGAAGTCAATTATAATTGGTTTCATAAAAGTACTGAGTACTTTTTCTTCCATTCTTCAAATACTTTACTAAGAAGTATATTTTCTAGCTCCATCCATGTAAACATAAAAGAGGTAAAAGTTTCTATCTTTTTTTAAGACTGCATAGTATATATACTATGGTATATATGGTATATATAGCATATATATATATATATATATATATATATATATATATATATATATATATATAGTAACTATACTATGGTATATATTCCATGGTATATATAGTACAATTTCTTTTTTTTTTTTTCATAGCACAATTTCTTAATTCATTCATGTGTCGATGGGCACATGGGATTCTTCCATGACTTGGCAATTATAAATTGAGCTTCACTGAACACTCTGGTACAAATATCTTTGTTGCAAAGTGATTTTTGCTCTTTTGGATATATACCTAGTAGAGGAATTACAGGACCAAATGTCAGGTCTACCTTTAGATTCCTGAGTATTCTACAAACTTCTTTCCAAAAGGAACCTATTAGCTTGCATTTCCACCAGCAATGCAGAAGTGTTTCCTTTTCTTCACATCCATGCCAACATCTGTAGTATTGGGATTTTGTTATGTGGGCTACTCTTACCGGAGTTAGAGGATATCTCAAAGTGGTATTAATTTGCATTTCTCTGATGGTTAAAGACAATGAGCACTTTTTCATGTGTCTGTAGACCATGTGCCTGTCTTCTTCAGAGAAGCTTCTGTTCAAGCCTCTTGCCCACAATGAAAAGGGGTCACTTGTTCTTTTCTTAGTAAGTTTGAGTTCTCTGCGGAGTCTGTTTATCAAACCTTTGTCAGAAAAATAACCTGCAAATATCCTCTCCCATTCTGAGGGTTGTCTACTTACTTTACTTACTGTGTTCTTGGCAGTGCAGAAGATTTTTAGTTCGATCAGATCCCAGTAATGTATTTTTGGTATTGCTTCAATTGCCTGGGGAGTCCTCCTCATAAAGTTTTCTCCCAGGCCAATTTCTTCAAGTGTTTCCCCTGCACTCTTTCCAAGAATCTTTATAGTTTCATGTCTTAAATTTAAGACTTTTATCCAATGAGAGTCAATTTTTGTTAGAGGTGAAAGGTGTGGATCCAGTTTCAGTCCTCTGCAAGTTGCCAGTTTACTCAGCACCATTTGTTAAATAGGGAATCTTTCCCCCAATTTATATGTTTAATAGGCTTATCAAAGATCAAATGACAATAAGCGTCTAGGTTCATCTTTTGGTTCTCAATTTTGTTCCATACATCTGTTTTTGTGCCAGTACCATGCTGTTTAATCACTATAGATTTATAGTATAGTCTGAAGTCTGGTAGCATGATTCCTCCTGATTTATTTTTAGTTCTGAGTAATGTCTTGGCTACTTGAGGTTTTTTTCTGTTTCCATATAAAATGAAGTACTAAGTTTTACAGATCTTTAAAGTATTATGGACATGTTGTAATAAGGATTGCATTAAATCTGTACATTGCTTTGGGTAGTATAGACATTTTAACAATGTTGATTCTACCCAGCCATGAGCATGGTATGTTTTTTCCATTTGTTAACATCTTCAGCTATTTCTTTTCTCAGAGTTTCATGGTTCTCTTTATAGAGATTTTTCACATCCTTTGTTAAGTACACTCCCAGATATTTCATCTTCTTTGGCACTACTGTAAAAAGAATAGAGTCCTTGACTGTTTTTTTCAGCTGACTATTGTTTTTATATATAAAAACAATATATTATATATATATATAAATACTACTGATTTGTGTGTATTGATCTTGTATCCTGAGATGCTGCTGTATTCCTTGATCACTTCTAAGACAGTGGTTCTCAACCTTCCTAATGCGGCAATGTGTTTTCATTGTTAAAAAGGGATCATGACCCACAGGTTGAGAACTGCTGGTCTAAGAGTTTTGTAGTTGAGTCCTTGGGTTTTCCAGGTATACAATCACATCATCTGCAAA
>CAUYPK010071692.1:0-33305 GCA_963574355.1 Loris lydekkerianus | reverse complement strand
TGTGGTTGGGGGTGGCGGTGGGGGTCGCGCCCGCCCCGCCCCGGGCCCGGGGGGGGGCCCCGGGGGGGGGGGGGGGGGGGGGCGCGCGGTCCAAGACATGGAGAATTAGGGAAGTACCCATCCCTCCATAGGAAAAAAAGCCATGCTGTCAGAGTAGGGTGGGGTCTCCAGTGGGGGAGATCCTACCCCGTGGTGCCATAGCAACCACATGCAGCTGGTGTGCAGGCAGGGAGGACCCCAGCCCAGGGCATCATAGCAACTGAGTGCAGCGCGTTCAGGGCCTGAGGGCAGGGCAAAGCAAGAGGGGCAGAGTTCACTCCCCACAGCCAGGTTTTGAAGTATGGCCCCTCCCTCACAAGCAGCTTTCTGACTAGGAAAGCTGTCCTCTACCCTCCTCCCAGCAGCTTTCCCTACTGGCCAAAAGTGCAACCTCTGAGTCTTGCTGAGGTTTTGCACAATCTAACCACACCCAGACTCACCCCTCCACCCATTGCTGCTGTGGGGGAAATTAAACAATCCCCTAGGAGCTACATGACCTCGCTCCCAACCCTGGAGCATTCAAGTACCCCACTAGAGCTCATCACAGGCAGAAAAGAGCCTCTCTGCAGTTGGCTTTCTCCTGTAAGCACCAGCCACTGGAAGGGAAGGACAACTCTATAGATTATTGTAGCATCTACCAACTCAGTCAAACAGGGCATGGCTGATTCTTACAAGCATCATGGACCATCTTAGAAATTAAGCTGGGAGTCCCAATACAATTAACACTGCTTTGAAAAGGGGAAGACAGCAGCATAGAAGAAATTCAAGGGGACATTGTTTATTAGGAGAGAAACAACCCCTTGATCTGTGAAGGGTTTCCCTCCTCCCCTAAAGGCCTCTGGGCTGATCAAGGAACTGCTCAGAGTCTGTGCAGAGACGTTTCACTGGAGAGCAGGTACAGCAGAGAGTTGGTACCTGCCAATCCCAGGTCTCTACAACAAATACCATCCTGATCATTCTGGGGCATGAGCCATGCCTGCATGGAGCCCAGCCTCCTAGCAATACCCTTTGTATCACCTCCACAGAGCCAGGGAGGGAACAGATGCTACCCTGGGTACTGTGGGGCA
Source organism: Loris lydekkerianus (assembly GCA_963574355.1). Classification (NCBI taxonomy): domain Eukaryota; kingdom Metazoa; phylum Chordata; class Mammalia; order Primates; family Lorisidae; genus Loris; species Loris lydekkerianus. The sequence continues at coordinate 32,199 of CAUYPK010071692.1, read as the reverse complement.
AATACACCTTTCCAGCCTGGGAGACGAGCAAAGTAGGAGTCCCAGATGCCACAGGCACTACTTGGGAAGTTTGAGGAGATTGCGTGGTGTTGGGAGAACCTGGCCAAATGGTAGTGCTGGCCCACCTGTGTGGACCCTAAGCCATTGAGACTGCACAACAGGGCACCAGCAATACCCACAGTGGTGGCCAGAGCCAGCTCTGAAGCTGTGCCCAAGTTAGAGCAAGGGAGAACAGGTGCCCTGCAATCCTGTTAACCCAGAGCTTAGTGAAGGGAAGCCAGATGAGAAGAAACCAGCAAAAGAACTCTGGTAACATGAAAAAACAAAATAGATACCTCCAAGGGAAGAAAATGAAGCTATTTTAGTGGACTCCACGCATAAGAAAATTGCCACATGACAGAAGTAGAATTCAGAATATGGATGGCAAATAAGATGAATGGAATTGCAGAGAAAGTAAAAATCTAACAAAAAGAAGTCAAAAAATACTTCAGGAAATCAATGAAAAGCATGAAATCACTAGAGAGCTAGATAACAAAAGAAAGGACATAATAGAACTTAAAGTAATGAGTCATTTAGGGAATTTCAAAATGGGGCCAAAAGCTAAACCAAGGAGAAGAAAGAATTCCAGAACGTGAAGACAAAGCTACTCAGATAACCCAGTCATTCCAGGAGGCAGAGGAGAAAATAAAATCTGAGCGATCACTGAGGGAGATAAGGGGCTATGTGAACTGATCTAACATTCAAATTATAGGTATCCCTGAGGGAGGAGAAAAAAGAACTAAAAGCATGGAAAACCTTTTTGAGGAAAACTTCCTTGGTATCACTTCAGATGTACAAGGTGGACATTGAACGCTAGGAGGAGTCATAGCAAACAGTTCGTCTATAAGGTGCATAGTAATCAAACTGGCCACAGTCAAAATGAAGGAGAATATTCTCCAAGCAGGAAGACAAAAGCATCAAATAACCTACAAAAAAACCCAAAACCAAATAAAACAAATAACCATCTAACTAAATACAGACTTCTCAACAAAAACCTTACAAATCAGAAGGGATTGGGGCCCCATCTTGAATCGACTTAAACAGAACAAATAAATAAGGGCCAGTCTAGAATTTTGTATCCTACAAAACAAAATTTCACAATCAACAGAGAAATTAAGGCTTTTCCACACAAGCAAACACTGAGGGAATTTGCTCTGTCCAGACCTACCTTATACAAAATACTCAGAACAACACTATACACAAATCAGCAAAACAAATTGCCATCACTTAAATTCACCACAAAAAAAAACCCCTGAAACTCAGAACTCCTATTAAACAATAGAACAAGAAATAAAGCAATAAGGGACCATCCAAAAGGATGAACAAACCAACATCCCACATATCAATGCTATCAATCAGTGTTAATGGGTAGTATGTACCTCTCCAAACATGTAGGTTGGCTGAATGGATGAAAAAATACAACCTAAGTATCTGATGTCTCCAGGAAACACATATAGATTACAAGGATGAATATCTTTTAAACATGAAAGGATGGAAATTGAGTAGCTATTCTCATATCAAATAAAATTGGCTTTAAAGCAACAAAGGTAAAGAAAACCAAAGAGGGTCATTATATAATGGTAAAGGGACCTATCCAACTAGAAGACATTACAATCCTAAATGTACATACACACAAAATAGGAGCTCCCAGATACATAAAGCACATTTTACTAGGGCTAAGCAAAGAAATAAATAGCACTGTCATAATTTCTAGGAACCTCAGACCCAACTGTCAGACCTTGACAAAACATCAAAACAAAAAATTAGTAGACTTAAACCAAACTCTAAATCAAATGTACCTAGCAGACATTTACAGAACGTTCCATCCAAACACTAAAGAATATACACTCCTCTCAGCAGCACATGAGAATTTCTCCATGATTGATTATATCTTAGGCCACAGAGTAGGTCTCAACAAATTAAAAAAAATTAAAATCATACCATGTACCTTCACAGACCACAGCAGACCAATTTTGAATTCCTGGGATGAAACCCACTTGGTCCTAGTGGATTGTTTGCTAGTGCTTTTTTTTTTTTTTTTTTGAGACAGAGCCTCAAGCTGTCACCCTGGACAGAGTGCTAAGGTGTCATAGCTCATAGCAACCTCAAACTCGGGCTCAAGTGATCCTCTTGCCTCAGTTTGTCTTTCTTTCTTCCTTTTCTTCTTTTTTATTTTGAGACAGAGTCTCAAACTGTCGCTCTGAGTAGAGTACCCTGGGTAGAGTGCCATGGCGTTACAGCTCACAGCAACCTCAAACTCTTGGGCTCAAGCAATTCTCTTGCCTCAGCAGACCAATCAATTACAAGAGAAACACTCAAACCTACGCATAGTTATGAAAATTAACCTGCTGCTGAACTACTACTGGATCACAAATGAAATTAGGATAGAAATCAAAAAATTCTTTGAACTGAAGAACAAAGGGATACAAGCTATCCCAACTGTGGGACACTGCAAAAGCATTCCTTAGAGGAAAATTCATAGCTGTAAATACATCAAAAGACAGGAAGATCTCAAATTAATAACCCACTGTCATGCCTCGGGGAACTATTAATAGAAAAAGAACAAACTAACCCAAAACCAGCAAGAAAAACAAGGCAAGAGCAGAACTAAATGAAGTGGGGGGGGGGGGGAGATGATACAAAGGATTAACAAAAGAAGTAGCTCGTTCTTTCAAAACATAAATAAACAAAATTGAGAAACCTCTTGCTAGACTAACCAAGAACAGAAGAGAATGGAAACAAATAAGCTCACTCAGAAATAAAGATGGTGGTATTACAACTGATCCTGCATAAATGCAAGACATCGCCCATAAATACAACATATGTCTTTACAGGCATAAACTAGAGAACACAGAGGAAATGGTTAAATTCCTGGAAATACACGACCTCCCAATACTCAACCAGGAAGAAATAGAACTTCTGAACAGACCAATAATCAACAGTGAGATCAAACTTTCTCCCCCCACCAATAAAAAAAGCCCTGGACCAGATGGATTCACTACTGAATTCTATCAGTCCTACAAAGAAGACCTTGGTACCCATGCTAAGGAAATTATTCCATAATATTAAGAAGGAGGGACTCCTACCCGACTCATTTTATGAAGTCAGCATCACCTTGATACCAAAGCCAAGAAAGGACACAACAAAAAAGAAAACTACAGACCAATGTCCCATATAAATATAGATGTAAACATCCTCAAAAAAGCCTAGCAAACTGGCGCTCCTGTAGCTTAGTGGGTAGGGCACCGGCTACATACACTGAGCCTGGCAGGTTTGAACCTGGCCCAGACCAGCTAAAACAACAATGACAGCTGCAACAACAACAAAATAGCCGGGCGTTGTGGTGGGTGCCTGTAGTCCCAGCTACTTGGGAGGCTGAGGCAAGAGAATTGTTGAGCCCAAGAGTTTGAGGTTGCTGTGAGCTGTAACGCCATGGCACTCTACTCAGGGTACTCTACTCAGAGTGACAGCTTGAGACTCTGTCTCAAAATAAAAAAGAAGAAAAGGAAGAAAGAAAGAAAAACTGAGGCAAGAGGATCACTTGAGCCCGAGTTTGAGGTTGCTATGAGCTGTGACACCTTAGCACTCTGTCCAGGGTGACAGCTTGAGGCTCTGTCTCAAAAAAAAAAAAAAAAGCACTAGCAAACAATCCACTAGGACCAAGTGGGTTTCATCCCAGGAATTCAAAAATGGTTCAACATACCACATACATAAATCAATAAATATGATTAATGACATAAACAAAAGCCAAAACAAAGACCATATGATCCTCTCAACAGATGCAGAAAATCATTTGACAAAATCCAACATCCCTTCCTGATAAGACCTCTCAACAAGCTAGACATAGAAGGAACGCATCTCACAATAATAAAAGCCTTAAATATGACAAACCCACATCCTACTGAATGGGGAAATACTGAAAGAATTCCCCCTAAGAATTAGAAAAACAGCAAGGATGCTCACTGTCACCACTCTGTTCAATACCGTACTGGAAGTCCTACCCAGAGCATGCAGACAAGAGAATATTAAGGGTATCCAGACTGGGAAAGAGGAGGTCAAACTCTCTCTCTTCACTGATAATCTGATCTTGTATCTAGAGAACACCCATAGAGTCCACCCTGAGTCTCCTGGAATTGATAAATAAATTCAGTAAAGTCTCAGGATATAACATCAATCTACATAAATTAATAGCACTTCTATATACTAATAACAGTCAAGCAGAGAGTCAAATCAAAGACTCAATACCCACAAACAGCTGTAAAGAAAATAAAATGCCCAGCCAGGCAGGGTGGCTCACACCTGTAATCCTACCAGTGATTGCTTGAGCTCAGGAGTTTGAGACCAGCAAGAGCAAGATGTCATCTCTATTAAAAATAGAAAAAATTAGGTGGCATAATCCACACTTGTAGTCTCAGCTACTTGGGAGGCTGAGGCAGGATAATCACTTGAACCCAGGAATTTGAGGTTGGCAGTGCCCAATGTTGATGCCACTGTACTCTACCTTGGACAAAAGAGTGAAACTTTGTCTCAAAACAAACAAACAAACAACTGAAAAGAAAGTGCCCAGGGCTACACTTAACCAAGGACATGAAAGATCTCTACAAGGAACAATGCAACTCTGAAGAAAGAAATGACAGCATTTATAAACAAATCGAAAAACAGCATGTTCATGGCTGGGTAGAATAAACATTAAAATATCCACCCTACCCAAAATGATTTACAAATTCAATGCAGTCCAATCAGATTATCAAAGTCACACTTCACAGATCTAGAAACAATTCTAATTCTATGCTTTATTTAGAACCAGAAAAGAGCCCAAATAACCAAAGCAGTCTTAAGCAAAAAGAACAAATCTGGAGGCATCACATTATCAGCCTTCATACTATCCTAGAAACCTATAGTAACCAAAACAGCATGGTACAGGTACAAAAAGAACCCAGATAGGAGACCATCTATCTACAATGAACCAATGTTTGACAAAGCAAACAACAATGTATGCTGGGGAACGAAGCTCTGTTTCATAAATGGTGCTGGGAAAATTAGGTAGCCACATACAGAAGAATGAAACAGAACCCCCACCTCTCACCACTCACAAAATCAATTCAAGATGTGTAAAAGACTTATGTCTAAGGAATGAAGCTGTAAGAATTTTATAGGAAAATATAGGGAAAACTCTTCTAGATTGTCTGCCTAGGTAAAGAATTTATGAAAAAGACCCCAATGGCAATCATGACAACAACAAAATTTAATAAATGAGGTTTGATTAAACTAAAAAGCTTCTTTAGCACAGCTAAAGAAATAATCAACAGAACAAACAGAAAACCTACAGAATGGGAGAAAATACCCACAAGTCACACATCCAATAAAGGGCTAATAACCAGGATTTACAAAGAACTCAAGCAAATCAGCAAGAAAAAGTAACCCTATTAAAAAGTGGGTGAAATACATAAACTGAAGTTTCTCAAAAGAAGACAGACAAGTGGCCATTAGGCAAATAAATGTGAACATCACTAACCATCAGGGAGTTATAATTTAAACCACCATGAGAGATTCCTTTACCCCAGTTAATGGCGTTTACCAAAAAGTCAAACACAATAGATGCAGGCATAAATGCAGAGAGAAAGAAATGCCTATATGCTATTGTGGGACTGCAAATTATTACAACCTCTACGGAAAACAGTATGAAGATTCCTCAGAGAACTAAAAGTAAATCTACCATTTGATCCAACAATCCCACCGTTGGGTTATTTACCCAAAGGCAAAAAAGACTTTTCATCAAAAAGACACCCACACGCAAATGTTTATTGCAGCACAATTCACAATTGCGAGGATGTGGAATCAATTCAAGTGCCTATCAATTCCTGAGTGGATTAATAAAATGCGTGCGTGTGTGTATGTGTATGTACACACATCTCAAGTACACACACACACACACACACACCTGGAGTGCTCTTTAGCCATGAAAAGTATGAATTAATACCTATAGCCACAATCCAAGTAGAAATGGAATCCCCTCTCCTAAGGATCTCAAGAATGGAAAGACAAACTCCACATGTACTCACTATTAAATTGTAAATACCAAGGGAGCCCACATGTGTACAGAGGGAAATAAGACTCAGAGGAAATCAACCAGGGGAAAGGGAGTGGAGGGGAGAATGAAAAATCTACCCCATGGGTACTATGAACACACCTTTAGCTGGGACTTGAGCGTTGCAAAAGTGATTCAAACCACCTAAAACATTTGTACCCCCTTAATATTTTGAAATTAAAAAGAAAGAATGTTTTTAAAAAGACGCTTAGACAAATTCAATATTGTTCTAGAGGGCAGAACTGATTCAAATGGAAAGAAATCTGCAGAGAAGTTGGTTTGGAATACCTTTGTAACTAAGCTGTGCGACAGATGGCCTGCATGCTTTGGAAAATGCTCCTTATCACTGAAAACATTTAGATCTGACTGATCAATTGTCAGAATGTTCTAAAAATCCTAAAAAGGATTTTTGCAGTTGGTGGTAGATAAATCATGAGTTTTCCCAACTCTATTTGCTTGCTTATTTTAGATTTTTTTTGAAAAGTGATTTAGAAGCAGTCACAGCAATTTTTTCTTTCTTTCATTTATTTATTTTTTATTTTTTTAGGATCTCACTCTGTCGCCTGGGCTAAAGTGCTGTGACATCACAGCTTGCTGGGACTATAGGCACATGCGACCGTGCCTGGCTGATTTTCTAAATTTTTTGTAGACACGGAGTCTTGATCTTCCTCAGGCTAGTCCCAGAGACTCTCTTGCCTTGGCATTCCCAAGATCTAGAATTACAGATACGATCCACGGTGCCTGGCAGTCACAGTAATTTTTAATATCCCTTAAACTTAGAAAAGCTGGTAATGCTTATCACAATGATGTTCTCATTCTGATTTTCTTCACATTGGTTAAAAGTTTATTTATTGAGAGTCCTCTGAGTAACAACCAAGTAAGTATTTTCAGAGTTGTTTTCCCCTTTTTTCTTAGCCTGAGAGGCATAAATAATTTCTATTATAATAGAATTAGAAGCTGGCTCTTGTGAGCAGAACACTGAGTTAGATGTCAGCTACCTTAAATTCTGCCTACTTCAGTCTCTGCCATTGAGTAGCCCTGTGTCTTGGGGAAATCACTCCCTTCCTCTTTTGACTTCAGTCTCCTCCTTGGTAATTCTGAGGATGGGGGTGAAAAGCAGGGAATTTAGGGACCCTTCCTACCCTCAAAATTTAATTCTAATTTGGCACTTTGGGAAGTATGTTAATTATTTCAAGGCATTACCATAATTTAACTTAGTAAAGTTCAATGAAAGGGTATACTTGGCTCAAAAGATGATTTGGCCCTTTCTTCGGTTATCTTGGACAAATGAGTTACTGTTGCCCTCAAAGCCTCCATAGACGCTATTCTTTGCCACTAAGAAAAGGGAAATCTCAGTCCTTGAGTCTAGTCTTTGGGGGAGCCTTTGAGTTTAATATCTAGGAACTCTAGCCCTAAAAAGTGTTTCTTGATATACATTGAGTCTGTGGAACTCCTGAACAAATTAGACCATGCAAACTTGAGAAGAAACAACATATTGGGTGGTGCCTGTGGCTCTAAGGAGTGGGGCTCTGGCCTCATATGCCGGAGGTGATGGGTTCAAACCCAGCCCCGGCCAAAAACTGCAAAAAAAAAAAAAAAAAAAAGAAACAACATATTTATTGGGGAGGATCTATAATATACTGTGCATATGACTGACTTAATGTTACTTCTTCTAAATGTATTTTAACTTTTTTCTTATCCATTGGAAATATATTGGATGTTTATAAGATTAAATGAAGTGTGGCATCAAATTGGATTTTTCACATGTTAAGTACTTACCTGCATATGATGTAGCTCAAATAGCTTTATTTATTAGTATTGTAAATGGTGTGAGTTTTTGCAGTAGTTGTTTAGAACTGAAAAATAATGTAATAGAGTCCATTAAAGTATTCTACTAGACATCTTATACCTCTAACAACTTTTCCAGGTAGATAATATTATCCTTATTTTCTAGAGAAGAAATCCGTTTGCAGAGAGGATCGTAACTTGATCACCACTACCCTATAATTAAGCTTCAACTTAAACCTCATTCTGTTGGCCTTTATTCTTTCTGCTGTGAAATAATAAATGTTTAAAAAGCTGTGGAGAGATTAAATGTTCAGGATTTTTTAAATTCTTTGGGGGCTGGAACTATGTGTTTTCATTTGTTTTCTTACCTTTACTAGGTTTCTGAGAAGAACTCAGTAAATTATGTTTTTTGAATGAATTAAACAATTGTAAAAGTTCTGCTTAAAAGTTTAAGATTTTTGTCTCTAAGAGACAATTTTATAGACCATGTAAATGGTAAAAAAAGAGACTCGAAAGCCCATAGAATGATGCCTAGTTTAAAATTATATAAAAGTGTAAAATTTCTAAGCATTGGGGAGAGTTTATGTAAGATATATAAAAAGAATACTGAAAAAATGTGAAATGTTTTATTTTCAGCCTGGGTAATTACGTCTTAGATTAATGCTTCCTAACTCCTTTATTCTTTAAAATTTTTTTAATTTCTCAATTTTCTTGGGATACGATTCCCCTGAGGAATCGATGAAAAATGTGAGAAGGGTATGGAAGTAAAATGATTATGAATTTCCCTTGATGAGTATTTTTTATTTCAGATTAATATGAGGTTGAGACAGCTCGTTTACATTGTTGCGTTTGTTAGGCAAAGTCCCTTGGCACGCACCCTTGCCTTGTGCTGTTAGGTGAGAGCTCACCAATCTCCCTGACTCTTTCCTCCCCTCCCCCAACTTGAGTTTAATTGAGTTTTCCTTGTGTGGGTATATATTAACCCATCTAGTGGCTTCATGTTAGTATTGACTACATTGAATGCTTGCTTTTCCATTCTTGTGATGGTTTACTAAGGAGAATATTCCCTAACTCCATCCAGGTTAATACAAAAGATGCATAGCCTCCTTCTTTGTTATGGGTTAGTTTAATAATCCATTTCTGGGTTGGCGGGCACTTGTGTTGATTCCACATCTTGGTGATTGTAAATTGAGCTGTGATAAGCAATCTACTGCAAATGTCTTTATCATAAAATGGTTTTGTTTCTCCTGGGTAAATACCTACTAATGGGATTGTGGGATCAAATGGAACATCTTTTTCAAGTTCTTTGTATTCTCCATACTTCTTTCCAAAGAAGCTGTATTAGTTTGTAATCCCACCAGCAATGTATAAGTGGACACTTCACTCCACACCCACACCAGCATCAGCAGCAATCCCACCAACAATGTAAAAGTTTTTCCTTCTCTCTGCAACTGGGCCACCATCTGCAGCTTTGGGACTTTGTGATGTGGGCCATTGTCACTAGGGTCAGGTGCTTTGGATTTGCATTTCTATAATGATTAGGGGTGATGAGCATTTTTTCATGTGTTTTCTTAATCAATAATTTTTCCATGGGAGGTCAGGAGTGACCAGACGGGCAAAATATTGACAACCCATATCCAAAATAAAAATTTAAAAAGTGCTGAATGTGGAGCTGCCCACCTGTAGTCCCAGCTACTCTGGAGAGTGAAGCGGGAGGATCACCTGAGCCCAGGATTTCGAGGCTGCTGTGATCTGTAATGGGTAGGTAATGTTTATTATAGGAAGAGAGGAAGGACTGAGAGGACAAGAGAGAGGGAAAGGCCAGTGCCCTGGCTCGTCACCTGTCAGAGGAGAAACGGAGTTGATGGCGGATGAGGAAGAGGCGATTACAGGAGACGGAAAGGAGCACGTCATGTGTGTGAGAAAGGACCTGCTGTCAGAACTTCACAGAAAACCCTTTTTTCCCCCAAGATCAATCAAGCACCAGGTATTAGCCACAGAGCACAAATTAATTGGAAAAATCTAATCTTCAAATCTCTAAATTTTATAATGGAAAAAAATTACGTCTCTCTAAATTTAGTACTCTTATTCTAAGGTTCTAGAAATATTTGCCTTTCAAAAATAGAGAGCCATATGGTAAAATACTGTTTAAAGGCAATTCTTGATTTTCTCCCAGCACTAATGAATTGGGGGCTTAAAATAGGCCAATGCCAGTGGCAGCTCTCTGCTGGCCATTTCCTCAGGAGCTGGAGTAGCATTTTCTTGGAATCGTTGCTATTGGGACATAAAATCAGAAAAGAGACATCTGCGAGTTTGTTTTTTATTGTTGGGGATTCATTGAGGGTACAATAAGCCAGGTTACACTGATAGCATTTGTTAGGTAAAGTCCCTCTTGCAATCATGTCTTGCCCCCAGAAGGTGTGGCACACACCAAGGCCCCACCCCCTCCCTCCTTCCCTCTCTCTGCAAGTTTTAATGTTTAATGCTGTTATAGTCAAGAGAATCCTGGCTTAGAGAGTTTGAGTTTGGTAAACTAACTAGTAAAAAGATTATGAACTGTGGTGGTACTGTGTGAGTATACATGGTTTTCACAGTCCCTGTGATTTGCATGATGTGATTTTTTCCCCCTAAAACCTAAGATAGTTTCATGTTCATTTCAACTCCTGAGACAGACCATTCAGTAAGCTTGAAAATTGCTAGAAATCAACCCCCCTCTCATCTTCCTAACAAGCCAGAGAAAGTCCTGTTAACTATTACAAGTGTGTGCTAAGAGCCAAGTCAGTTGGTACTCTGGGTTCATGTCTTGTCCAACTCAAAATGTGGTAAGATGAGTGGCTCCTAACATAATGTAAATTTTTATTTGGCTCTTATGAATAAACATGAAGACCAGTATGGATAGTATGTTCTTTCCTCAGTTCTTCAAAGCCCCACTTCTTTAAAGAAGAGGAAAGATTGAAAAACTGTCCCATACTGTGAAGGGAGAACCGTGTACATTAGTGGTCTGACTGAAACCCTCTGAAATTATGTAGAGTCCGTCACAGAATCCACAACCCTTACTCTTTATTAATACTTCCGTGTGGGAATCTAAGTTTTAAGAGAAACCCCATAAACTTTATGCATTCAGGTGGCATAGTTTCTAAATCTCATAAACAGAAAGGTATAAACAAGATCATTTTCAGTTGAGAAAAATAAAAATCTCAAATTCTCTGGGGCAGCACCTGTGGCCCAAGGAAAAGGGTGCCGGCCCCATATACTGGAGGTGGTGGGTTCAAACCTGGCCCCAGCCAAAAACAACAACAACAACAAAAATCTCAAATTCTCATATTTGACAAATTCAAAATTTCCAATTAGATGAAGTTAGAAACCATTTGAATTTATCCCCTTCCTGTTTGTTTGCTTGTTTGTTTGTTGGTAGGGCAGTGAAGGGCTCAGTCTTTGAGATGTACAAGTTTGTACTCTCTTGGGAAGCTGTGTTGGGCGCGCTGTTACAGCGCCATCTGCTGATCGGTGTATCCGCAGTGAAACTGCAGCTTTTTTGAGACTGCAGTTTATCCCGGAGAAATTGTAGAAAGCACTTCTGAGAGGCACAGGAAATCTGCAAAGAGAGTCTTCTTCACAAGTACTTTATTTGACAGAATTTACTGGTAATGTGTCTTCTTTTTAAGTTTTGAAAATAATGTTTTTCTTAGTAATGATTTCTATTGAAATTTGATTATAAAATTTTCAGAATAGTAGGGTATTCTAACCACTTTTTACTGAAATTTAACATCTTAGTAAATGATAAAACAAAGATAATTTTCTAGATTATAGAACATTCTCACCATATGCAGGATGGACATAAGTTCACGTGCAATTGAAATAGTATTAGTTTATAAACTATTTAAAAAATTGCATGCGAACTTTATGTTCGCCCTGTATTTTAGTTTCCATGTATGTATGAATTAGGGAAATAACATTGTTTTTAGAGTTTTGAAAAAGGTCCTTTTACAAAAAGACTGGGGCGGTACCTGTGGCTTAGTGGTTAGGGTGCCGGCCCCATATACCAAGGATGGCAGGTTCAAACCTGGCCCTGGCCAAACTGCAACAAAAAAATAGCAGGGATTTGTGGCAGGCACCTATGGTCCCAGGTACTCGGGAGGCTGAGGCAAGAGATCTCCTAAGCCAAGGAGTTGGAGGTTGCTGTGAGCTGTGACACTACAGCGCTCTACCGAGGGAGACAAAGTGAGACTGTCTCTACAAAAGAAAAAAAAAAAGAAAGATAAAAAAGAGGCTGTACTATGTACTATTGAGTGGGGATGGAATACTAAGAAAAACATTCAGTGGAACCAACAAATTAATAAGACATATGGGATAGAATAGTTACTATCTAGGACTAAAAACACATTTGAAAGAAAATGGAATCCCTCTTAGGTGCAGAGGCAAATGTATTCCTCCCTCCCATGGTACAGCTGTTTGTAGAGGGCTGACTGACTAATCCTCCGACAAGTGCTGAAGTTCAGCACTCACCAGAAGTGCTCAAACCCTAATTCTGTCTTAAGATATCTGTAAGTAATCATACCTTCATACACATATATTAAATTGTTAACAAAAAGGATAATTATCTTTGTGAACTTGTGACTTGTTAATCCCAAACTCCAGTTAAGGCTTTGTCTTTTTGTCTTTTTTTTTTTTTTTTTTTTTTGAGGGTGTATGCTTAACTAACGGCAAATTGGTTGAGAAGCATTTTCAGAATACTGTGACAAACAGTCCGTAGGAACAGACAATTTGGGGGCAGAGGGATTGGTGTCTGTTTTTATTTTTTAGATTTCAGTGGAATGTTACTATTTCACATAATTGAGAATAGGAAACTTTGTGTTCAGAATTATAATCCTAGCTGTAAGTGCAGTAGAGTCCTATCATAAAACTCCATGAATCTTGGACTAATCACTTTACCAAATGAGCCACACAGCTGAAATGGAGTACCTTGGAACTACATCTCCGGGGGAACTGAGCATTTCAACTGTTGCTAAAGCTTCTGACCAATGTTCTGTGTTATAAAGGTTCTTTATTTCCCTTGAATCCAACTGTTAAACCCAGCATTCACATGCAGTTTAAGTACCAATAAAAACACAAAGGATACTTCTGGAGAGTGGTCCTTTTGGTAGACTGTCCTTGTTTTCCTTTGCCTTGGTTGATGACATCTTCACTTTGCTCTGACACTTTCCCTTAGGGTACTAGTTCACAGACCGACTTTCTCAAGCCAGATTGACTCTTCCCACCATTAGCAGCGTGGGCAAGTTACTTTTTTATGCCTCCATTTCTTCTTCTGTAAAATAAATAGTATCTCCTTCATAGGTTCGTGTGAAAATTAAATGAGGAAATAACTTGCATATCTCTTCGAATGCTGCCTAGCTTATAGTAGGCACCCAAAAGGTAATGATGTTAGCTGTTCTCTTGAATCTTCTCACAGAGCTTCTCCCACTTTTCTCTAACATCTCTGCTCCCAACCTCCCTGCCACAAACTCTTTCTCCCTATGACTAGATTTTTCAATATCAATATCTTGCTATTTGCTATTGCATAATGAAATTTTACCCTATTGTAGTAATTTCTTAATTTAACAGTTGCTTTTTTTTCACATAGTTTTTGAAGAATGCTTTCAACGTCTGTGCTTTGATTAAGTTGACAATTTTTAAAATTTCTTTCCCAGGGCAATTTCTAATAAATGAGTCTGTTAGCTGTGTTTAAAATGAAGGAGAAAAGAATAACTATTTAGTTAATGTGCTGAAACTTAAATGATTCATAATGGCTGAATACCTGTCATCAAGGTATATCTTCTAGGACTGATGTTGGCTTTGGTGGTCTGTAGACTGGAACTATTTAGCCATATGCATGGCTCTGTGGATGACCCTGTTTTAGCTATTAATTTTGAGTACAACATGGTATGTCTTGTATTAGAAGTCTATACTACAAATCAATGTTAATAAAAACCATTTATAAATTCTTGCTTATGACAGGTCTCTAAGATAAATCTTTAAACAATTTCTTATTGCCATTAATGGAAGACATGAGATAAAAGATATGGCAGCCAGCTATTTGATCTACTGAACCTTTTGGTTAAAAACAATGGATGTGTGAGCTTTCCCATTGATATTATATTGTCACAATTTTTCTAGATTATTGTATTGAGCTAATTGTTCTTTTTATGTACATTTAATTAAGATGTATCTCCTACTTGGTAATCTTTTCTTGTTTCTGCTCTGTATTATGTGTACTATTAATGTGTTAAGACGCTAATCCTTCTAAGAAAATGTTTTTGTAGTTAAGAAAAAAAGAATTTCCACAGTGAATAAAAGAGTGCCTTTCTTTTTTCTTAATTTGCTTAGTCTGTGGACCTTTCGCCCATAGTAAGTGCTGTGGTTTTGTAGCTCTTAAAATATACACCGACATTCTCTAAGAAAGAAGCAGTATTTTTACATGTTTTATTATGTTTGTGTCTTGTATGCTGAGGTCTTTTTTTTTTTTTTTCTTGAGAGAGAGAGGAACACATGTTTGGTAAGTTCATATTTCTTAAAATATACATGATTCTTCTGACTGGAATCTAATGAAATAGGACTCCCATTTGAAAACCAAAGAGTTAAGGCTACCACAGAGCATACAACTGATCAAATGATTAGCCAGGGGCTAATAGAAATTCTGGAAAGAATGACAGATTGCATATTAAAGAGAAATATGATCTCATATTCATTATAGCTTTATACATCTAAAGATTAAAAAAAAAAAAAAAAAAAGGAAAATAACCAAAAGAAATAAATGGCTGAAGCTTCAGAAATGCATGTAGTGTTGGATTAATTCAAGCAAGAACGACTCATGGACAGATAGTAAATTACGTTGTGTGGGGGTCTGCGTTCCTTGTTTTTGAGGTACTTTTGTCTTTTTCCCCCCTCCCCTTAAGATATATTTAAGTAGTTTTCGGCCAGTTTCAGAAAATTCAGTTTCTGATTTTCATCATTGTGCCATATTTATATAGTTCTTTGGAATAAATAAAATCTTACAAAGACTCCAAATCCGTGAGTGGAAGAGGTTAATCTAAACCACACTTCTGTTCTGTGCCACATTGATAGCACTTTTCCTTATGAGAAAGTGAACAACAGAGCACATTTTCACATACAGCCAGTTGTGATATCCATGACTAGTACAAAAGAAAGAGTCCCACTACTCTGGAGGCGGAGGTGGGAGAGCTGCCTGAGCCCAGCAGCTGGAGCTCGCAGTGAACTGCGGTTGCACCACTGCACTCCAGCCCGGCACACACAACAGGATTCTGTCTCTATCAAAAGAAAAAAAAAAAAGAATTAAAAAATTACTAAATTTCTATAAACGCTAGTTATTTCTTAGATCCTCTCAGATAAAATGTGAGGAAAAATGCTAGCTTCAGGTTCTGATTGTATAATACAAATGAGCCCTGTTAATGAAATATAATAGAATAAAAGTTGCAAGTTTTGTTCCTTTAATGTGCTTAGTTTTCATAGAATCTTCTCTAATCTTTTAGAGAACAATTTTAGATTTAATTCATTATGCATTCTATTTTATCCTATAATTACACATGTTCTTAACATGGGCAACAGAGAGAGGGAATGAGAGCTCTGTGGTGTGGGGATGGGATACATCTCTCTAGTAAGGAAACAGGTAATCAAAGTCATCAGCCAGGCTCCTTAAACTCCTGTTTCTGTGTCCGTTGTTGCTGAACTAACTATTAGCGTTGGACAGGCCTGATAATGCATAAGGGAGTTTTTCTAAGACTTCAAATAGAATTTCATTTATAAATGACCTAGAATAAAAACCCTTTTTCTTACCCACCTAGTTTGCTTAAAATGTAAAACAAAGGATACTTAGTGAATTTATCAGTCTTCTTTACAAAGTTCCTCACCTGCATTCCTGGTACACATATATGGGGGATAGTGGATTATGAGTTAATCTTCTATATTTCGTCATACCTCTGAATGAAGATGTGTATTCTTGGATAGATTATTCTTTAAATGTTTAAAAGTTATAGAATTCTAATAGGAATCATCTTCTTTTTGCAGCTATGTCATCTTATCTTTTAATTATTAAAACAGAGCTTCCTGCTGCTATCTCAGAATTTCTGCCTGGAGACTACACTGGGTAAGAAAAAATATTTCACATTATATCCATTCATTTCTCAATTCAATACATATTTATTAAGCTTTAGTGGCAAGTAAAACGGCTGTAGTCCTTGCCCTCAAGACACTTACAAATCAGGCAGAGGTGGAGAAATAATGGAGGAGAAACTGTGGGTGTTTTTTGATGACCCTGTGTACAAAGCACTATGAACACGGTAAGCACCAGGTATAATTCTGCATTCCTTGGAGGCAAGAGATAGGGTAAGACTGGTCTGAGATAGTTCTCAGAGAAAATAAAGGAGAAATTTCTGAGGATATAAAAGATTGGGCAGGCAGGGGATGGTACTGACAGTAAAGGTCTGGAAGGAAAAGAGTGGATAGTATTGCTGTCACTTCCCAGCAAGTCATAGTGGTAAAGAATGTGGCTATTACAACCAACCGTGTGAGATTGTTATTATACAGTGTGGTAAAAAACAAAGTATTTGCAAGGGCTTACTTCTTCAGTTTCTATTTTTTAATAATATTATAAATAATTCTAAACCACACTGTATCTCCTTTTTCTTTTATAAAAAATAATGGGTTTAAAGACTTGACTCCACTTTTTATGGAAGAACAAATTGTGCTCTTTTCTTTCACTATGTAGAACAAGAAAGTTTTAGAGAATGAACTTAAGAATGTAGAATGAATCCTTTTATTTGTCAAATTTTTTCACAGTTTTCAAACCACAACACAAAACCTATCAGACTTGGAATATTTGGTTGTTTTGCTTCAATAATCGAACTTGTTCTGGAATGCTGGGAAGGTTTTGGAAATTCAGTTTTTGGATTTGACATCTTGGCTTCCATTAAAGAATTCTGCTTGGACAAGTGCAAATGCATATTTGTAAGGAAAGTATGGTTAACTTTAGCATAGAAACCATCAAGAAAATGCGATTGCAAATTGACAGGTAGACATTCTTAATGGTTTTTCATCATCACCAGAAGATAATGGTCCTCTGTAGAGTCCTTTCTGGTTTACAGGCTTTCCACATTCATTCACATCCGATGCTCACACCCCTTTATCTCTATATAACTTTATCCAGTTACATTTTGATTTTATGCTCTCAGTTGATAAATACTTGCTGTGAGAAATAACTATATGAAATTCACTTTTGTATTTGCTGTGAAAACACAGCTTCTATTACTCAAATTCTGTGTGAAAAAATAGATTTTATTATTTAGGGTTAAGAGCTCAAGGCAGCATGAAGTAAAATGAAGGACGGTAGGCTAAGAGTAAGGAGATGTGTTCCAGCCGCTTCCCACTCAGTAGCCTCAGGACTCTAAGTCAACTTCCTCTGGCCATCTGACTTGAATTTGAGCCTTGTGGGTATTTGTACCTGGTGTAACAGGTTGACAGTATTGCCTTCTTAACAAAGCTTTTGGGATGACCAAATAAGATACAGTGCATACAAATGCTCCTGTGAGCTGATACACAGTGTCCATGCGGAGAGTTAAGAAATTATAAATGACTTTAGTAAAGGTGGTGTTTCTCTTTTTGATGTGACTGCCAGGAAGCTCAGAGTCAAATTTAAATGTTTTGCATGAACTGTGTTAATACTAATAATGGTCTCACGCATTTTCATTTTTCTTGGTTCTGAATTTAGTGACATTTATTTACATTTTTTATTGTCACATGTCTTTGTGGAAAAAAGAGGGATATATATTTTTTTTATTTTTTTTATTTTTTTTTTTATTTTTTATTTATTTTTTTTTGTAGAGACAGAGTCTCACTTTACCACCCTCAGTGGAGTGCCGTGAAGTCACAGGACCCACAGCAACCTCCAGCTCTTGGGCTTCTGCGATTCTTCTGCCTCAGCCTCCCGAGCAGCTGGGACTACAGGCGCGCCCCACAACGCCCAGCTATTTTTTGGTTGCAGTTCGGCCGGGGCTGGGTTTGAACCTGCCACCCTCGGTATATGGGGCAGGCGCCCTACTCACTGAGCCACAGGCGCCACCCTATTTGTATTTTATTTTATTTTATTTATTTATTTACAATCTCTCAAGCTGTCGCCTGCAGTGTCACAGCTCACAGCAACCTCAAACTCTTGGGCTTAAGCTATTCTCTTGCCTCAGCCTCCCAAGTAGCTGGGACTACAGGCGCATGCCACAACGCCTGGCTATTTTTTTGTTGTTGTTGTTGCAGTTGTCATTGTTGTTTTTGCTACCTGGGCCAGGTTCGAACCTGCCAGTCTCAGTGTATGTAGCTGGTATCCTACCCACTGAGCTACGGGCGCTGCCCTCATCTATTTTTAAAAGCAGGTCTCACTCTTGTTCAGGCTGGTCTTGAACTCCTGAGTTCAAGCAATCCACCAGCCACAGCCTCCCAGAGTGCTAGGATTACAGGCTGGAGCCACAGCACTTGGCTGAAAGGATTTTTTCTTATTCTAATTTTATAATTAATAATCAGTGAAAGGAGGTGGTATTCACCAGATTACAATTTGTCCAGACCTACTTTCCTTCATTAGAATGCTCTTTTAAATACCCCCCATGTTAATTTAAGGTTATAGGTATAGAGTTATATTTACTTAGTAATATTCACCATTGTCCTCAGCAGTAGACCCATCAAGGATTGAAAGAGCAGAGTATCTCATGAGTCTGGCTTTATGACTAGTCAAAATTCTACATAGTAGGCTCGGCGCTCACAGCACAGTGGTTATGGTACCAGCCACGTACACAGAGGCTGGTGGGTTCAAACCCAGCCCAGGCCAGCTAATATAATGACAAACTGTAATAAAAAATAGCTGGAGGCGGTGTGTGTGTGTGTGGGGGGGCGCCTGTAGTCCCAGCTACTCCGGAGGGTGAGGCAAGAGAATCGCTTAAGTCCAGGAGTTTGAGTTTGAGGTTGCTGTGAGCTGTGACACCATAGCACTCTACCGAGGGTGACAAAAGAAGACTCTGTCTCGAAAAAAAAAAAAAATAAATAATAATAATAATAAATAATAAAAAAATAAAATAAAATAAAATTCTACATAGTTGTTTCATTCTGCCCTGAACTTGCCCTGTCCATTACTTTGGAGACCTATGTAAATTTCTAAAGGCCAAAGACATGTAAGTAGGGAGCAACACATAGGCAAGGCGGCTGGCCAGTTAGGAATACAGGGCTCAAGGTCAGAATGCCAGCTCAGTTATCTGTCAAATAATGCCTTGCGCCTAAAACTTATGGTGATTGAATGACATTTGCTAAAACACCTTACGAACATAAGAAAAAAATGACTCGGTGCCTGTAGCACAGTGGTTATGGCGCTGGCCACGTACACTTAGACTAGCAGGTTTGAACACAGCTAAACAACAAGGACAACCGCAACAACAACAAAAATAGCTGGGTGTTGTGGCGAGCGCCTGTAGTCCCAGCTACTTGAGAGGCTGAGGCAAGAGAATCGCTTAAGCCCAAGAGTTGGAGGTGGCTGTGAGCTGTGACGCCATAGCACTCTAAAAATTAAGACTCTTGTCACGAAAAAAAAAAAAAAAAAAAAAAAGAGGATAATCCTTCCCTGGGCCTCGATAGCATGTGTGTCAGTATTCCCTGCTTCTCTGATGTTAACCCAAGAGAAAGATTCAAAATGCCACAGACTGGAAGCTGGATAGCATCTAAAGACAAGGGAGAAGATATCAGCATAGCTACTGGTTATCACCTGATCTTTGGCTGTCTTTGACTGGCTTGGCCTAATATTGGGGGTAAAACACAACTTCTCACATAAAGTGGATTTTCATATGCAAGAGGATGGGATGTGAAAAGCCTGTTTGTGAGGTAATTGGTAGAGAAAGGAGGGAGAGCTATCACATAGGAAAGGGGCCCATGTGAGGAAGAAAAATAAACCTAAAGGGTAGATAGAAACCTACATCTTTCATTAGTTACTTTACAACCTTTTTCCTTGCTAACATAGCTCCACTTTGCAAGGAAGGGCTACATGAGATGTAATGCTTTTATCAGAGGCAGGAAGCAGTGACTTGAGTTAAGTAAGTTAATGCCCTGGTACAAAGACATATTTAATGTTCTGATCTATCTCTGAGAAGAGAGTTTCAGAAAATACACAGCTCTAGTGTTCACCTAAAAGCAAGGAGGTCCATACATCTGAAGGCTGGGAAAAAGGCCATAAGAAGGGGAAAAAAGCAGCATGCTGAAGATCTAATAGGCTAAGTGGCCTCAGGAACTACTGGTTTATGAACTTAGATTGTATTGCAGCTTCTCTGTGCTGTTATGTCCTGCCTTTTCCACAACTGCTCAGAGCAGTTTTCCTCAAGTCACTGGCAATCAAACCTTGAAAACGAAGTGGCACATGAGAAGGGCACATGAGAAGCGAGGAGCTGGGAGACACACCACATTCTATAGCCAGGCTCAGAAAGAACCACTCCAAGGATCAGTGGTAGTAATGGAAACTATTAAGAAAAAGAAAGTGAGTGGGCGGTGCCTGTGGCTCAGTGAGTAGGGTGCCGCCCCCCATATACTGAGGGTGGCGGGTTTGAACCCAGCCCCAGCCAAACGGCAACAAAAAATAGCTGGGCATTGTGGCGGGTGCCTGTAGTCCCTGCTACTTGGAAGGCTGAGGCAAGAGAATTGTCTAAGCCCAAGAGCTGGAGGTTGCTATAAGCTGTGATGCCATGGCACTCTACTGAGAGTGACAAAGTGAGACTCTGTCTCTAAAAAAAAAAAGAGAAAGCAAGTCAGGCCTCTGGGGTCTGCAGCAGGAAATAAAGACAGGACTGAGGTGGAGGTTTAGGTCTCAGAAGAGGTCCTACAGGGCTGAATGAAAAAAATGTCAAGGATAGACTCAAAACATCAGGCTTTATGCTTAAGTACCTGTTTCTAAAATGGTATTGGTATATGTAAAAACTGCACTGGTCTAAAAATCACTTTTCTTTCTTTTTTTTTTTTTTTTTTGATACAGACTCTCACCGTGTTGCCCATGCTAGAGTGCCCTGGCATCAGCCTGCCTCACAGCAACTTCAAATTCCTGGGCTCAACTGATCCTTTTGCCTCAGCCTACCAAGTAGCTGGGACTATAGGCACCGGCCATGACGCCCTGCTAATTTTTTTTATTTTTTAATAGAGATGGGTGAGGTCCTGCTCTTGTTCAGGCTGTTCTCAAACTCCTAAGCTCAAGGGATCCTTCCATCTCAGCCTCCCAGAGTGCTATAATTAGGCCTGGTCTAAAAATCACTTTATTAAGCATCTTTTTACAACAAAGTCTGGCCAGCGTTAACAGTGATGACCTTAAAAGCCCCTAGGTGGAGCTGCTGTTCCTTGGTGGAGATAAGAGGCTAGCCAACTTAATCCCTCCAGAGTACCTACTTAGTCAAAAGGCCATTCTCCAAGTTCTGCGGGAACAAAGAGACGAACTAAGTCCAACTTTTGTCTTAGAAGCTCACAAATGAGTAGGAAAGGCTGTGTGTTCCACACCCCCATATGTACCCCTCCATGCAGGGGAAACCTGGCTTTGGGGCTGTACTCTCACTGTGAAATCTCCATCTATAAAAAAACCATTCACCTGGTACTCAGCAGAGGAGCACCCCTGCATTTAAGGCTTCAATACTATGGTTATTATGGCTAGCAGAAGACACATTGCTCACTAATGCTCAAGAGCACCAAGTGGGCAAGATGTGAACAGCAGATGGGATCCACAAAGCTGAGTGAACTGGATTGGTGGGTGAGAATGTGGAAAAGGTGGTCTGCTTTAAGAGGGGATGAGGTTTAGGAGAGCAAATCTGAGTCAGGAGGAAGGCCAGAAAGCTGGTGATCAGAGAAGGATCCATGGAGGTTGGGTGTGGGAGAGCATCACAGACATACGGGTGCTGTTTCAGTTTTCCCCTGTGTATGGCCCAGTACTAATGCTTACCCTGCCAGCCTCTAGTGGTTAAAAGCCTTTAAGTTATGACTAAGAGCTCTGTCTCTTGAGGGGGAAGGAAGAGCCTTCTTATCTACTTGGTTAAAAAGTCACAGAAAACCCAAGAGGCTCATTGGCCAAGCACTGAAAACAGGGGTGGGGTACAATCCACGATTTTACCCTAAAAGAGCAGACAATGATTGATCCCAGAGGATTGGAAGGATAGAGAATTCTAGGAGGTGAAATTTGGATGGGCTCTTTCAACTCATAGTTGAAAGAAGGTCAAGAAATTCAAGGAAAGAAGTATTTAAGCAATGATGGAGATGGCTATGGGATGGTGAGGGAGAACTGAATAAATGAACCTGGTAAGAAATCAGTTAAATTAGCAGCTGGCCAGACTGGAGAGAGAGGATCAGAAGCCAAGGGAAAAAGCAAACAGGACTATGTAAATCACGTTCTGAAAGGTTCATCCCAAAGAATTGGGTACTGCTTGATGGTAATTTTAAGAAATATCATTTCTGCAGAGCAATCACACAAACTCTATATGGTCCCAAAGATTCAGCAAACTGGCAAGGGATTCCAGAAATGAAATAGTCACGCTTCCCTCCATGAGCCAGGCCACCACATCACCTCACCGTTCTCGAAGGAATGTGCAGCAGGCGTCTTTGATGCTCTGCAGCTGTAGGAAGCTCGCCCCCATCAGCAATGACTGCACATTTTGCTGGTCAATGGCAAGGTTGCCATTGTAGGCAAAGTTGATCAGAGCCTCCAGGGCACTAGAGGAAAGAGGAAAAGCTGTGAGATGCTCTTCACATATGAGTCTTGGCCTACCAGAGACTCAGGCCCTAAATCAGCGGTTCTCACCTGTGGGTCACGACCCCTTTGTAACAATGAAAATATATTGTGGCATTCGGAAGATTGAGAACCACTGCCCTAAATGAACTGACTTCACTACCTGGAGAACATATAGATCCTGGCCCTAAAATCCATTTAGCCTATGCCCTTGAGAATCTAACTATTTGGAATAACAACTTCACCACAGCCAAAACCTTATTCTACTAAGTTGTCTTCATTGTCCAAATCAACCATGGTCATCTTTCTAGGTTAATTTTTAATCCCTATTTACCTGCAGGCATTAATGATATGGACATAATCATCAAATACTTATTATTAAGCTCTTTTCCATGTTGCTATAATATCATGTTTGTTGCTTTTAGTGGCTGTTATATTTCAACATGTAAATATGCTATAAACTATTTCCTTTATTGGTAGGTATAATAATTTATGTTATTATTACTGTTATGTTTTTGAATTATTAATTTGTTGGAGGTAAATTCCTAGAAGGAGATGTCCAATATTTTTCCTGGCTTCCAATTCACACTGAGAATGAAATCCAAATTCCTTCTGTATGGCTGTGTGTGGTCTGGCCCTTCTCTATCTATCTGAGCTTATCACCTTCCATTCTTTCCCTTTCTCATTCTATTTTATTATTCTGAACATATTCTCACCTCAGGGCCTTTGCACTGCCTGCTCCTGGAAGGCTCTTCCCCTAGACGGCTCACTTCCTCACTTTAGTTAAGATCTTGGTTCAAATGCCACTCTTCACAGAGGCCTTTCCTATTCACCCTGAAGTAGCATTAACCCCTACCATCATTGGCTAGCCTTTACTTTCATTTACTTTCTCATATCACTTTCATGCCTAGCCACACTACGTATGTATTTAGTTATGGCCAGATCCCCATTACTAGAAAGTTGGCATGATGAGAAGAGGTGCTATTTTCTTACTGCTAAAGCTCAGTGCCTAAAGCCATGTACACCACAGATGTTCAGTCAATTTTTGTTAACCAAAGCACCTGGACTATACATGAGATTAGCATGGCTCCTTCAGACACATGCCTCTGAGAAGAGGAGTGCACAATTGCCACAATTGCCCTTGGAAATCCACTTCTGTTTCTTTCCTTACAATTATAGCTGACTTGAGAGATCTCTACCTTGCATTAGGTATATAAATTCTCTCCATGTGCTGTAGCAGATGACCTTTAATCATCCAGAGGGTACCATATAGTCTCCTAGCTCCCTTTCTCATAGTTTTCACTACTATGAGGTTAAGAGGTTAGGCGAAAATTGACTACTAGCTTGGGCTTGGTCTCCATGAGCTTCAGTTTTTTGATCAAAGAACCATAATATCTGCCACATTCTAGACTTCTGTTGCTCAATACTGTAGCCATCAGCTATATGTGGCTATTTAAAAGTAAAATTTTTAGTAGAGACAGGGTCTCACTCTTGCTTAGGCTGGTCTAGAACTCTTCCCAAAACACAAAAGTTTAAAAAGTAAATTACACTTTAAACCCAGTCCTTCAATCCCACTAGTCACATTTCAAGCTCTCAATAGGCATCTATGGCTAGTGGCTATAGTTTTGGACAATGCAAATAGAAATAATATCTCTACCACAGTAGAAACTTCCAATGTTCTATAACATTGGAAGGGAAGGGAAGTAAATAAAGACACTTATTTGAAGAACTATTTTGTTAGCTAAAATGACTAGCCCAGAAAAGTGCAGAGTAATATACCACCACCCTCGTACCTAGCCTTGCTTAAAAAATATCTTGGTGGCTTGGCACCCATAGTCCAGTGGTTAGGGCACCAGCCACATGCACCTGGGCTGCTGGGTTTGAATCTAGCCCAAGCCTACTAAACAACAATGACAACTACAACAAAAAAATAGCCAGGTGCTATGGTGGGTACCTGTAGTCCTAGTTACTTGGGAGGCTGAGGCAAGAAAATCACTTAAGCCCAAGAGTTTGAAGTTGCTGTAAGCTGTGACATCACGGCACTCTACTGAGGGTGACATAATAAGACTCTGTCTCAAAAAAAAAAAGGCTCGGCGTTTGTGGCTCAAGCGGCTAAGGCGCCAGCCACATATACCTGAGCTGGCGGGTTCAAATCTAGCCCGGGCCCGCCAAAAAACAATGACGGCTACAACTAAAAAAATAGCCTGGTGTTGTAGCAGTTGTCTGTAGTCCCAGCTACCTGGGAGGCAGAGGCAGGAGACTTGCTTGAGCCCAGGAGTTGGAGGTTGCTGTGAACTGTGATGCCACAGCATTCTACCCAGGGTGACAGCTTGAAGCTGTCTAAAAAAAAAAAAAAAAAAAAAAAAAAATCTATCTATCTATCTATCTTGACATTTAGTCCTACTACATGTGTTACTCCAATAGTAGAGTAAAAGCAACATCAAAACTCCCCACTTTTTAACCCTGTATTAGGCCACTGGCTGGTGTTCTAACTTTTTTTTGTTTTTTGATACAGAGTTTCACTTTGTTGCCCTTGGTAGAGTGTGGTGTCACAGCTCACAGCAATCTCCAACTCCTGGGCTTAAGCGATTCTCTTGCCTCAGCCTCCCAAGTAGCTGGGACTACAGGTGCCCGCTACAAAGCCCAGCTAATTTTTTTTTTTTTTTTTGGTTATAGTTGTCATTGTTGTTTGGCAGGCCCCAGCTGGGTTCGAACCCGCCAGCTCCAAAGTATGTGGCTAGCACCCTAGCCGCTGAGCTATAGTCGCCAAGCCAAGATGTTCTAATCTGTTAACTAATTACCTACTCCATATGTGGGGGGCTGTGCTATTAGATAAATTGTCTTGCTGTAGGCCATCAAATGGTACGAAGCACAGGCCTAAAACTGCACATGGAAAACAGCCTGTGAAACCTAATGGTGGGATTTAGTACCTTGGATCCATTCCTTGCATTACAATCTCATCCTGCTTGCATTCCATCATGTCATTTGTAAACATTGCATGGAAGTATGGGATCGAGGCTGCTAAGACAATCCGGTGAGCACTGAATTTGTGGTCCCCAATCTGTGGGCAAAGTAAAACACAGAAACAGATACTGAAGAATGCAAATAGAGAAACCCAACCTGCCCCTTCCACAGCTTACCGCACTGCCCACTGCAATGGCACTGAAGGCATCCCAGTACATGACAGCCAAAGCTTAGCATGGAGACCTTCAAGTATTTTAAATTCAATATACTCAGTTACAGTACGTAGAAGAATGTAAAAAATACATTTTAATGAGGTGTTAAAATGATTAAAAAATGTAAGCCTGGGGCAGTGCCTGTGGCTCAAAGGAGTAGGGTGCTGGCCCCATATGCCAGAGGTGGTGGGTTCAAACCCAGCCCTGGCCAAAAACTGCAAAAAAAAAAGTAAGCCTGAATGTTTCAAGTAGATGTTTTTACTTAATGGAAGGTCCCAATGCACCCCTCCTCAGTTCCTCCACCAACTGAAATATCTGATTCCTTTAACACTTCATCCCAACCTATGTTATCAGAAGGCAGATGGAATAGACAAACTAAGAATGCTGGAACTCCTACAAGTATGCCCTCAAGAAGAGTAAATATGTACTGAAAGGAAGACATGAGGATAAATGAGACCAGACTTGGATAGGGGGACCAAGGACAGAGGAGGCATCATGAGCTCAGATATTGGGGAGGGGGGTGTCCTTGGGCACTAAGCAGTCTTTGATTTACAGCAGGGAGCCCAGGGCTCGTATGGGAGAAATGACTCAGGCAGCAGCCAGCAGGAATGACTGGTGCTGTGGACTGGCCAGTGCTCTGTGTGGTCCACAGGGACAAAGACCAACTCTTTAATCACATTCTTAGCCTGAGGAAATCTATATTTTCCAACTATCTGCTAAAAGGTTATTTCCTTCCATAAGCTTTGTCATTTATAGGTCCAAGCTATATAAACATTTTTGCTTTCCATGGTTCAGAAAGAGTAAAACTCCTTTTTTCCTTTTTCCTTCAAGTTCCATATAAGTGAAATCCCACAGCATCTCACTACCTGATGCTCAGTCTCCTTTATTTATTTATTTTTTTTATAGAGACAGAGTCTCACTTTATGGCCCTTTAGTAGAGTGCCGTGGCATCACATAACTCACAGCAACCTCCAGCTCCTGGGCTTAAGCGATTCTCTTGCCTCAGCCTCCTGAGTAGCTGGGACTACAGGCGCCCGCCACAACACCCAGCTATTTTTTTTTTGTTGTTGCAGTTTGGCCGGGGCTGGGTTTGAACCCGCCACCCTCGGCATATGTGGCCGGGGCCCTACTCACTGAGCCAAAGGTGCTGCCCTCCTTTATTTTTTTTTAAGAGACAGTCTCACTTTGTCACCCTTGGTAGAGTGCAGTGGTGTTACAGCTCACAGCAACCTTCAGCTCTTGGGCTTAGGTGATCTCTTGCCTCAGCCTCCTGAGTAGCTGGGACCACAAGCACCCACCACAACACCCGGCTATTTTTTGTTGTAGTTTGGGCGGGGCCGGGTTCAAACCCACCACCCTCAGTATATGAGGCCAGCGCCCTACCCACTGAGCCATAGGTGCCCCCAGATGCTTATCTCCTTGTGTCATATATATTCAAGGATTCTAGGTCAGGTTCAGTCAATATACGCTTTTTCAGGTTTATATGTATAAACAGTCCTTCAAGACTATATACAAAAGCTTCCAAATGCCAAAGGATCCTTATCAGATTCAAATTTTATTTGTTCCTCATGAAATCCAGGTGTTACTCTACTACCAATGTTGGGAACATTAAACAGATACATGCTTTCAGGGTTTTATTTATTTATTTATTTTTTTGCAGTTTTTGGCTGGGGCCAGGTTTGAATCTGCCACCTCTGGTATATGGTATATACTCACTGAGCTACAGGTGCTGCCTCTTTCAGGGAGTTTTCATAAAAATTTTTTTTAAAAATCACGGTAATAGGCTTGGCACCTATAGCTTAGAGGCTAGGGTGCCAGCCATATACACTGGAGCCGGCGGGTTCGAATCCAGCCCGGGCCTGCCAAACAACAAGGACAACTACAACAAACAAACAGCTGGGCGTTGTGGCAGGCACCTGTAAGCCTAGCTACTTGGGAGGCTAAGGCAAAAGAATCACTTAAGCCCAAGAGTTTGAGGTTGCAGTGAGCTGTGACATCACGGCACATGACGCAGGTTCATAGCTTGAGACTCTATCTCCAAAAAAATAGAAAAAAACATCACTATAATAATACATCTACGTCTTTCTTAAAGTGGCCCTTTAAGATTTATAAGGTTTATAATGAAAACCAGCAATCTCTGTTTCCCCTATTATACTCTGATTCCTAATTCTAGGGGCAACCTCTTTTTTCTGGAACTTATTTCCCCTTTAAAAATAATACGTCACGGATGTGGAGAAAAGGGAACACTTCTACACTGCTGGTGGGAATGCAAACTAATACGTTCTTTCTTGCAAAGATGTTTGGAGAACACTTAGAGATCTAAAAATAGACCTGCCAGTGGATCTTACAATTCCTCTACTAGGTATATATCCAGAAGACCACAAATCACATTATAACAAAGATTTTTGCACCAGAAAAGAAAGATGGAGAATTTACCTCCTTCATATTTACATGAATGGAGCTGGAATATATTCTTAGCAAAATATCTCAAGAATGGAAGAAAAAGTATCTGATGTACTCAGTCCTACTACAAAACTAATATATAGCTTTCATGTGAAAGCTATAACCAAATTATAACCTAAGAATATGGGGAAAGGGAAAAGGGAGGGGAGGGGAGAGGATGGGTGGAGGGCAAGTAATTGGTGGGATCACATCTATGGTGCATCTTACAAGGCTTTTTGTGAAACTTACTAAATGTAGAGTATAAATGTCTTAACACAATAAGTAAGAAAATGCCAGGAAGGCTATGTTAACCAATGTAATAAAAATATGTCAAATTGTATATAATACCAGCGTATGGTGCCCCATGATTGCATTAATGTACACAGCTATAATTTTTTAAAAAAAATACAAAATAATAAAAGTCATATGTGACCTACATCAATTACTGAATGGGGAAAAGTTGATAACATTCCCCCGAAGAACTGGAATAAAACAAGGATGCCCCTGTTACCACTTCCACTCAACATAGTACTGGAAGTCCTGGCCAGAGAAACCAGGAGAGAGAAAAGAAGTAAAGGATATCCTTATGGCAAAAGAGGAGGTCAAACTATCCCTGTTTTCTGATGACATGATCTTATACCTAGAAAACCCCAAAGACTCTTCCAAAAGATTCCTAGAATTGATAGGTGAAGTCAGTGAAGTCTCAGGTCAAAAAATCAATATACACAAATACGTAGCATTTCTATATACTGGTAACAACCAAGTTGAGACTCAAATCAAGAACTCAATCCCATATACTATAACTGCAGAAAAATTAAGTATCTAGCAATATACTTAATCAAAAGGGGCAACACTATACTAGGAAAACTACGTATCACTGATAAAGAAACTGTAAATGGTGTAGCACCTGTGGCTCAAGAAGTAGGGCACCAGCCCCATATACTGGAGGTGGCGGGTTCAAACTCAGTCCTGGCCAGAAACTGCAAAAAAAAAAAAAAAGAAAAGAAAAAAAGAAAGAAACTGTAAATGTCACAAATAAATGAAAAGCATTGAAGAATCAATACTGGTTGTTTTTGTTGTTGTTTTTTTTTTAAGAATCAATACTGTTAAAATGTCCATGCTACCCAAAGTAATCTAACAGATACAAAGCAATTCCTATCAAAATAACAATGTCAGTTTTCACAGGTTACAAATAATAACCCTGAAATTCATATGAAACAAACAAGCAAACAAAAATCCCAAGTAGTCAAAGCAATCCTAAGGCAAAAGAATATATTTGGAAGCATTACATTACCTGGCTTCAAATTGTACTTTAAGGCAACAGTAACCAAAACACCATGAGGCTGGTATCAAAGTAGACTCTTAGACCAACTCTTAAAATAGAGTACCCAAAACTAAAGCCAACTTCCTGAAAAAAAAAATTCAATAAAGCTGACAAAAACATACACTGGGGAAAGTATGCCCTGTTCAATAAATGGGACTGAGAAAGTTGAATAACCTCAATTAGAATAAAAATGGATCCCCATCCCTCACTATATACAAATATTAACTCAAGATGTATCATGACATAACTGCCAGGCCTGAAACTATACAATTCTAGGCAAAAACATAGAAAAAATTATTCTCAACATCAGCTTAGGTAAAGAATTTATGGTTAAGAATCCAAAGCAAATATAACAACAACAAAAAAAGAATAAATAAATGGAATTCGATTAAGCTACAAAGTTTCTGCATATCGAAGGAAATAACCAACAGAGTAAAAAGATAATCTACATAATGGGAGAAAATATTCACAAACTACATATCCTACATAAGACTAACATCCAGAATCCATAAAGAATGCAAAGCAATCATCAAGGAAAAAGCAAACCACTCCATTACTAAGGGGGGAAATACATGAACAGACATTTTTTCAAATGAAGAGAAACAGATGTCTAGCAAACATATGAAAAAATAGTCAACATCACTAATTATCAGCGAAAAGCAAATTAAAATCACAATGAGTTTCTATCTTACCACTTTCACTATGGCCATTATTAAAAAGTCAAAAAATAATAGATGCTGGTTTGGATGATAGTAAAAGGAAACAGATTATATTGGTAGGAATATAAGTTATCACAACCTCTATGGAAAATAGTATGAAGATTGTACAAAGAAATGTATATAGATCTACCTTTCGTTCCAGCAATATACCACTAAGTATTTTCCCAAAAGAAAAGAAGTCATTTTTATATGTAAGACACTGATGCACAAAGGTTTATCACAGCACAATTCACACTTGCAAAGATGGTACACGTGGAATCAGCCTTAGCACTTACCAACTGATAAATGGAAGAAGAAAATGTGGTTTATACAGTGTATACCACAGAACACTACTCAGCCTTCAGTAAGAATTAAATTGTGTCTTATACAGCAACCTGGATGGGACTGTAGGCTATTATTCTAAGTGAAATAACCCAAGAACAAAAAAACAAATACTACATATTCTCACTTATAAGTGAGACCTAAACAACTGGTGTGCATGTCATATAAAGTGACTTAACAGACTTTGGAGACTCAGAAGGGGGAGGGTGGGATGGAGGTGTGGGATGAAAAATTACCTATTGGTCCAATGTGTACCATTCAGGTGACCAGTACATTAAAAATCTAGACTACTACACTATGCAATTCAGGCATGTAACAAAAAAGACACTTGTATCCCCTAACTCTATTTATATTTAAAAATATATTTTTTAAAAAAGATAAATAAATAAGAGGATTTTAGAAGTTGTGTGAGTTTGGGTGAGATTATGAAATGTTGAAAATTTAAGTTAGCACTGCACATGTATGTCATTAAATATAGTTTTAGTTTTTGTTTTGATCTATTATTGCCACTCAATTTAATGTTTATTTTCCTATACATGTATCAGTGATGTTTATCTAAGATAGCTTAACAAATTCTCCATAGCTAAATAAGAAGCCTAAATAAAAATGTATTTAATATTTTATCATGCTTTCTCTATGAATGATAAAATTAACTTTGGAATTTCTTTAATTGGAATTTATTTCCTTAAAACGTGATGCTCTTGTCCCATGTATCTTTCTCCGAGAGATAAGACATACACACAAAGCTGAAGCTTAGGAAGCTGTTTATTATCATTTTTATTTTTCCTTGCTTTAATTAAAACTTTCATTGTTGGTGAAAAATGTAAATGTTATGTCTTTTTTGATGAATTTTTCATTTATCAACTCTGCTCATTTATATTTCAGACCATTTTAAAAACATTTTTAAAAATTAATTCTTAAATGCTTCTCATTCTGATTATGTAACCATGTAAGTTAATTTTTCTTTCAAATTTCTTATTTGCCTTTTAGTGTCTTTAGTGTTTATACAGTGTGATTTCCTCATCTTTTAATTTGTCTATTTCTACTTATATGCACATTGGTACATAAATGAGTGTCTTTTTTAACTCATGGTACATAGCCATTTTGTCACAATCTTTATAATTTTTTTAAATTTTTTTTTAATTAAATCATAGCTGTGTACATTAATGTGGTCATAGGGCACCATACACTAGTTTCATAGACCGTTTGACACATTTTCATCACAGTGGTTAGCATAGCCTTCCTGGCATTTTCTTAGTTATTGTGCTAAGACATTTACATTCCACATTTACTAAGTTTCACATATGCCCTTGTAAGATGCACTGCAGATGTTATCCCACCAATCCTCCTCCCTCTGCTAACCTCCCCCCTGTCTCCTCTCCCTTTCCTTCTTCCCCCTATTCTTGGGTTATAACTGGGTTATAGCTTTCATGTGAAAGCCATAAATTAGTTTCATAGTAGGGCTGAGTACATTGGATACTTTTTCTTCCATTCTTGAGATACTTTACTAGGAAGAATATGTTCCAGCTCCA
>CAUYPK010071691.1:0-62023 GCA_963574355.1 Loris lydekkerianus | reverse complement strand
CCAGCCTTGAGACCCTGGGATAAATCCCACTTGGTCGTGGTGTATAATTTTTTTGATGTGTTGTTGGATTCTGTTTGTTAGGATCTTATTGAGTATTTTAGCATCTATATTCATTAGTGATATTGGTCTATAATTTTCTTTTTCTGTTAGGTCTTTTTCTGGTTTGGAGAATAAGGTGATGTTTGCTTCATAGAATGTGTTGGGTAATATTCCTTCTTTTTCTATATTTTGGAAGAGGTTTAGTAATATAGGTACTAGTTCTTTTTAAAGGTTTAGTAGAATTTTGATGTAAAGCCATCTGGTCCTGGGCTTTTCTTTTTAAGGAGATTTTGTATAGTTGATGCTATTTCAGAACTTGATATAGGCCTGTTCAACATTTCCACTTCATTCTGCCTAAGTCTTGGTAGATGGCATACTTCCAGGTATTGGTCGATTTCTTTCAGATTTTCAAATCTGTGAGAGTAGAATTTTTTGTAGTAACGTTGAGGATTTTTTGAATTTCTGAGGGGTCTATTGTTATTTCGTCTTTACCATTTCTGACTGATGAAATTAGAGAAACTTTTTTTTCCTGCTTAGGTTGGCCAAAGGTTTATCTATTTTATTGATCTTTTCAAAAAACCAACATTTGGATTTATTGATCTCTTGTATAATTCTTTTGTTTTCAATTTCATTTAATTCTGCTCTGATTTTGGTTATTTCTTTTCTTCTGCTGGCTTTGAGGTTGGAGTGTTCTTCCTTCTGCAGTTGCTTGAAATGTCCCAATAAGTTATTAACTTCCTCTCTTTCCATTTTCTTGAGGAAGGCTTGCAGTGCTATAAATTTCCCTCTTAGGACTGCGTTTGCAGTATCCAGAGTTTCTGATAATTCGTGTCTTGATTGTTTTGTTCCAAAAATTTGGTGATTTCCTTTTAATCTTGTCTATAACCCATCTATCCTTCAGCATAAGGTTGTTTAGCATCCATATTTTTCTATGGGTGTGCAGGTTCCTGTTGTTATTGACTTCAACTTTTATTCCATGATGGTCTGAGAAGATGCAAGGAATAATTTCTATCTTTTTAAATTTGCTGAGGTTAGATTTGTGGCCTAGAATGTGGTCGCTTTTGGAGTATGTTTTGTGGGCTGATGAGAAGAATGTGTATTCAGTTTTGTTGGAATGAAATGTTTTGTAGATGTCTTGTTAAGTCTGGATGTTGAATGGACTTAAATCTTTGGACTAAAATTTCTTTGCTTAGATTCTTTTTGGAGCATCTGTGCAGCACTGCTAAAGGGGTGTTAAAATCTCCAACTACTACGAAACTGGAGGAAATCAAGTTGCTCTTGTCTGTTAGAATTTCTCATATAAATTTAGGTGTGTTGTGGTTGGGTGCATAAATATTAATAATTGAGATCTCATCATATTGAGTATTACCTTTAACAAATATGAAGTGTCTATCCTTATTTTTAATTATTTTGGTTGATTTAAAGCCTATTGCGTCTGCAAACAGGATTGTAACGCCTGCTTTTTTCTGCTTTCCATTTGCCTGGAATATAGATG
This sequence comes from Loris lydekkerianus, assembly GCA_963574355.1. NCBI lineage: Eukaryota > Metazoa > Chordata > Mammalia > Primates > Lorisidae > Loris > Loris lydekkerianus. The sequence continues at coordinate 60,489 of CAUYPK010071691.1, read as the reverse complement.
ACCATTTCTTCACCTTGAATCTATATTTGTCTTTTAATGTAAGATGTGATTCTAGTATGCAGCAGATATCAGGCTTGAGTTTTTGTATACAGTCAGCCAACCTATGCCTCTTTAGAGGACACTTTAAACCATTCACATTAATTGAGAATATTGATAAGCCTTTTGAGAGTCTGGTGGACATTTTTAATACTTTTGTGACTTCTTTTTCTACATTTTGGAAGAGGTTTAGTAATATACACACTAGTTCTTCTTTAAAGGTTTGGTATAATTCTGACATGAAGCCCTCTGTTCCTGGGCTTTTCTTTCTACGGTGATTTTGTATAATTGATGCTACTTCAGAACTTGATATATGTGGAGAGCTGACATTACAGCATCTATATAAAAAAGAGGCCAAGCATCATTATCTGTACTAACATGATTTAACTTTCTATTTCTCTGAAATAGCTAGGATTCTTATAAATCACATGGTAGTTGTGTACTGTTAGTTTGTCTGGAGACATTGTGATGACAGCCTGAGGCTCCTCCCGCATTTCACTGTCTATATTTACCCTGGAAAGAGTTACAATAAACGAGACTTGATCAGACTCCTATCTTGTCTCCATTCTTTCACGTCCCTTGTCCCTTCTCATTCTCACCCCTTCCTCCAGGTAACCCTGATTGACTGGCCCGCGGGTTGGGTCATAAATCAATGAAATAACTGTACCAATAGGGAAATAAAAGAAATATTCGTGATAAAATAATACATATTTCAATATATAAATTCTCCACTATGACTATACTAGAAAACATAATGAATCAGGTCCTTGCATCTAAACACAAAATCACCATGATTTATTTTTTATTTTATTTTATTTTATTTTTTGCATTTCTAATGGACTTTACTCTTGTCCAACTCCAATACCACAGTAGAAAGGGACCTGCAAGCTCTAGGCCTGTACCCATGTGTCACCACAGCAAAAACATGACCCATCCTCCACCCCCAGATCTACCAACAGGATAAGTATGTTACAATTTTTTTTTAAAAAGAAAACACAATAAATTAAAAACTTAAGTGATTAAGTACCAACAGTAATTTGAAAATTTAAATATCAATTATGAATGATAACAAGACAACTTAAGACTGGGCTTTTTCTAGCCCATTTTCTCTTCCTTACAACTAGCAACAATTCTGTACAAAATGATTCTAAATTTCAAGACACAAGTAGCCAAAAACTACACAAGGACACACATCATCAGATGTCACACAACAGCCTGAATCTCCAGGAGTCTCCAGGGGACCCCCCCAGTAAGCAGCCCACCATGATCCTGTGCCCCAGAGAACTTGGAAAGTCCCAGAAAGACAGCTCTCCCCTCAAAGGCCTTTGGAGCTCAGCCTTGCTTTCCCCATATTTTACAGATGAAGGGCTGCTAATTTCCCTCTTATCATGCACTCTTCTTGGAGGGTGGGGGCTGAGACTAGGTCTGTAGCAGGTAAAGGGGACAACAGGCAGACAAGTAGAGCTCATAGTCCAACAGCTTCAGAATGGTTGTGCTTTTGTCCTAAGAATGGGTCATATTTTAACGACTTTAAATGTGTAAGTTACCAAAATCAAGCTAGGGAGGGGACTTCAGATTGGTGTTGCCTATCCTCATGATCCAGACCCTCGAGAAAGAACATACAGCAAGGAGTTCCCCTTGAAGCAGCTGAGCATCAGCTATGGAAAGGACCACAGACCATCTAATCCAACTACCCATTTCACAGATGGGCAAGTCAAGGACTTAGGGAGACACCATCTGCCTCTTTTCTCATTGTTTCCACTCAACTTTAGCCTTGCAGAGGTGGAGCTGGAAGTGGGTGAGGAGGCTCCTCTGGAGAACCCCAGGAAGGATGAGTCCTTGTGTGAGCTATGCTGGGTAAGACGGCAACCCCCTTCTGGGGTCTCAGTCCTTGCTAGGCCACCATGGACTTTGACTCATGGATTACATTCTTTAACTGAGTTGACTTTTCCTTTTTGTGAGGTGGATACATGGCAGACATGGCTGACAATCTGGAAATGCAGCCAGAAATTCTGAGGAAATGACATCCACTAGCAGTCCTCAACTAATGTCTCTCAAGAATTGGGTACATAATCCTCAAGTATGTTAAGTTTGGAAGCCAGCATTTTACACCCCTCCCCAACAGGATTAAGCAACAGTTACCCACAGGGGTAAACTTGCTTGATAACACACATGTGTTAGCCACCTTCTCTTCATTATCTCACTTTCCCACTTCCTTACAGTGCTCCCTGCATCTCCCAAATACACCATTTGCAGTCAGATCCTGGTCTCAGGGTCTGTCTCAGACTTCTCCAAGTTCACAATCACCAACTCTGTGGATCACCAAAGCAATTTTAGAAGTTAAAAGCCAGGCGCAGTGGCTCATGCCTATAATCCCAGCACTCTGGAGGCCGAGGAGGGTAGATCACTTGAGCTCAGGAGTTTGAGACCAGCCTCAGCAAGAGCAAGACCCCATCTCTAAAAATAGCCAGGCATTGTGGCAGGCGCCTGAAATCCCAGATACTCTGAAAGCTGAGGCAGAAGGATCATTGGAGCCCAAGTGTTTGAGATTGCTATGAGCTAGGACACCAGCACACTCTACAGAGGGCAAGAAAGTGAGACTTTGTCAAAAAAAAAAAAAAAAGAAAAGAAAAAAAAAAATGATGCCAAATCTCTCTCAAGACTTATTTGATGTAAATTCTGATGGTCTCAGTCTTACATCTGTGGCAGTGAAATTGAGGAACAATCTCTTTATATATTTAGAGACAGCGAGATCTTGGCTTCAAACCTGACTTCCCACTCTCTAGCTGAGTGACCTTAGCAAGTTATTTCATTTCTGTGTCTCAGGTTCCTCGTCTGTAAAATGGCCCTTCTCCTCATTTACAGCTTAAACAGGCTTCACTTCCTATATGAGGATCTCCCAGACCAGCATGCTATAACAAGTACACATCTTCCAGCCTCCACAGAACTCTGTACCTTCTCTCACTGTGTCTAAAGTGACTAAGGGGACCAGCACTGCCTGCTGCAGATGTTAGCAAAGCAGAACTATGTGACCGTTTTTGGTGAAGAAAAATGGAAAAGGGGGTTAAGAAGGTAATATTAAGTAAGGGTGGCATAGGAGTACTAGGAGCACTATCTGTGAGAGAAGTTAAAGAACTTCCAAGATATGAGGTACATAAAAGAGGGCATGGGGCTGTCAAAATCTGTGAAGGGTCTGCGATGTTATCTTACCTATAAGCTAACAAAGTAGCCTGCAACAGTTTGATAGTTTCAGGCAGAAGATATGAGACTCATGAGTCAGAGAGAAAAGGTTAGTTTATAACTTTACAGCGCAGCAACAGCCAAAGTACTGCTTTTGAATTGTACCACTTCCCTGGCCCCAAACCCCAGATTCTTAGAGAGCCAGATGATACTGCGCATGCAATGAAGTACATGATAGGACAAGAACCTTGAGCTTAGGGAACCCAAACCTCTTATAACAGGCAGTAGAACTTGTCTGCCCTTTGCTCTGATACAGGTAGACACTTGGTCTTCCAAGGTTGTTCACTAGACATTCTTGGACAATCTGAAACAAATGTAGTAAGTGCCCCTCTTTACAAAATATGCAGAAATGCTAGACACCTATACAGAACTATCATTCAACAACATGCATCTTTCAGTTCTACACTATCCTGGCTTTTCCCATAAGTATGCCACTCCATCTGTCACTGATTAATCTGATACAAATTGAGACCAAATCCATTCAAACAGTCCTTTATAGTATTTAAAGATGCTATCAACAGAACTTCAAGTAATAGGATGAGATCAGGCAGAATTGGATTCAGACCTATCCAGGGGCCTGGATTCAACCAAATGAGGAAAAAAATCAACAAAAGAAGCCAGGTGGCATTCTCAAGTTTCTGTACTGACTTTATATTCAGCCTGAGGTTTTAATCCAGGCACAGCAGGATGAATTAGCAATTGTACAGACTAAACTTTGGCCACAAAGCAGAAGTCAAGAGCGATTCTATCACCTATAACCACCCTGACCTAAATGCCTTTCAGGGCTGAGGTAGCATTGTCAACGACGTCAGCTAAATACAGAGAAAAACTTCAGATAAACCTTTCTAATAGGACAACTCAAAAGATATTGATAACCCTCGTTACCCTCAGTTACCCTCCAGGAAGCTCATGAAACCAAGGGGGAGCTTCATTTTGAAACAATCCCTGAGAGCTTCAGGATCCACTAATGGTGTTGTTTAAAACTCAAAAGTTGCTTATGATCCTCCTAGAAGTACAAGGTACCATGTTTTCAAAGGAGTTAATACCTAACTTCCACATGAGTACACTCTTAGAGGTACATATAATGCCCATGGAAACAAGGCGATTTTTACAATTTTGAGACTTGCCACATTATTCAAGGTTGAGTGTCTCCAACATGGTCTCCTTTTCCCAGTTCACATAGAATAACTGGAGACTAGTCCTGTTTTTGGAAAGACAGTCTGAGGGAAGTTAATCTACTCATATGTCCACACCTCCAGCAAATACTGTGGACAAATGCCACAGTATTTCATGTTTATAGTACTTGTATTTATTTTTAGAAACAATCTCCACTTACAAAGTGGCACCTGTCCACCCCACAGATGAGTCACACCTAAAAGAATGAGTGTGCAGAGACATGTGGAGGTTGTGACAGGTGTTTTGCATGACAGGTACAAGAGCTAGACATGCACCTGGTGTTTCTGACATACTTGTCACTCTAAGGAGAATGGCTATTACATTGTGGTCAGAGCATGAGATGGGCACAGTGGTATGTACCAGTAATCTCAGCTATTTGGGAGAAGGAGTTCTGAATCCAGCCTGGACAACATAGTGAGATTTCCTCTCTAAATCAAAATAAAATAAAATAAAATGAATTGTGGTCAGAACCAACTGGTGGTGAAGGCAAACTCAATATGCTATGGGTTGAATGCTTGCCTCTTCCAAAAATGGTTTCTACCCACAGCAGTAGTGTTTCTCTCCTTTCATGCTCATGTAAAATAGGTCTCTATAAGGGGGTCTGAAAGAAGGAACCTGCTGCCCATCCAAGAAGAATATTAGTTTTGGCAGTTAAAACAGGAACAGACCTGAGGCTGACTGTCAGGTAAGTAAGGAAGTCCTCCCACCCAAAGAGCAAGGAACTGGGTACCTTTTGAGCAATTGTCTTTGAGTCTATTTTTCAGTACTCAAAGAGTCTGCAACCACCTTCCCTGTTTCTTAATAACAGGCTATATTTACTTATTTAAAACATTATTCTGACAACAGGACCATAAACAGTGCTGGAATAGCAAAAAGATACATGGCACCAAGAAAAGGTTAAGAATTCTTGTCTGATGTAGATTGTCAGAGGGGTCATCAGGAACATGAGCTTTCAAGCTTGGTTATTAGGAATATTCTGTTTAATAACAAAAGAGGCAATCAGTGGGGACAGGATATATTCTATAAAAATGTACATTTATGTAAGAATAACAGTATTCCCTGGTGATTTCCATCATGGAGACAAGGTTTGGGGTATGAGTGGGGCAAGCCAAGGGTAGAGAAAAGGCAGAGAGAAAGTTAGTAAGAGAACATGCTGTAAACCCAGGAGGAACTGGAGCCCAGGGAAAAATACAACTTGTGTGAATTCAAAGGGACTGTGCATCTTCTTCCATTCCATCAGGTTGTCTGATGCAAAAAGATTGTTTCTAAAAATATATACAAGTACTGTAAACATGAAATACACACACAATGGCAGTTAAAATTTGCAAATAATGAAAAACAAGTAATCTTTCCCTACTCTCCTCAGTAGTCCTTTATGAATTAGAACACTGGTTCCCAATCTTTAGAGTACTATGGATTGGTTTCATGGAAGAAAATTTTTCCACAATTATTCCATTACAATAAATTTAATACACTGAATCATCCTGAAACCATCCCTACTCCACCACTCCTGCATCCCCAGTGAAGGAAATGACTTCATTTCTATTAGCATTATATTGTAATATATAATGAAACAACTATACAACTCACCATAATGCACAATCAGTGGGAGCCCACCTCAGATCAGGCATTAGATTTCCATAAGGAGTGCACAACCTAGATCTCTTGCATGTACAGTTAACAGTAGGGTTCCTGCTCTATGAGAATCTAATGCCACCAGTGCTGATCTAAGAGGAGATGGAGCTCAGGCAGTGATGCCAGTGATAGGGACTGGCTGTAAATACAGATGAAGCTTCCCTCATGGGCTCACCACCCACCTTCCACTGTGCAGTCAGTTTCTTACAGGCCACAGACTGGTACTGGTCCATGACACAGGCACTGGGGACTGCAGTTCTAGAAGACCTAAGTCTATACTAAACAGGTGTGAGCAGTTGAGAATCTGGAGGATAATGTGATGGGTGTCAGTTTCCTGGGCAAGGGTACTGAAGATCTACTATAGAGGGTAAAGAGCAGCCCAGCAGCATTCCAAATGGGCTGGAGTGGTCACTCCATAAATGCCTGTGTCAGAAGCCAACCAGGGGCACTCTGCAGCCTCACAGAATGTGGCTGTGCTGAGGCTTGAGCCTGCAGAGGACTTTTTTGTCCACAGGATAAGAAACTATTCTAAAATGCCACAAGTACAAAGGTGGCTGGGTTGGAAGCCCACTTCTTCAACAAATCTAAACTGCTTCATCTGGTTTCTGGAGTCAGAAAAAAAAAAAAAAATCCTAGAATCTTAAGTGGGACTTACGGGCAGATTTTAGGGATTATGACACACTGTAATCTTAAGAAATGTTCATATATGGGTATTTATGGACAGGCAGAGAATCTTCATAATCTCAAAAGGACACATTCTCTAAAACTTTAACAAGTTAAAAGACTTCACCCTACAAAAGGAATGGGATTTCCTCAAGGTCACAAATTAGAATAAAGCTAGAAATAATGGAGATCTCTCATCTCTCATTTGAGGATCTACTCCCCCCCTCCAACCACACTCCCTCTTGATATAATAAAAAATTGGGGGAAAAAATATATTTTCTATTGATAGGGAAATAAATTGAAAATATTTGGCGGTGCCCATAGCTCAGCAGGTAGGGCACTGGCCACATACACGGAGGCTGGAGGGTTCAAACCCAGCCCAGGCCAGCTAAAACAATGACAATTCCAACAATAAGAAATAGTCGGGCATTGTGGTAGGCACCTGTAGTCCCCAGCTTGGGAGGCTGAGGCAAGAGAATTGCCTAAGCCCAAGAGTCTGAGGTTGCTGTGAGCTGACGCCACAGCACTCTACCAAGGGCCACATGGTGAGACTCTGTCTCAAAAAAAAAAAAAAAATTGTACTATGTAATGCTATGCAGCTATTAAAATGAGTTTGATCTATATGTACACTGAGAGGGAGAGGATATAAGGAATAATTAAATTTAAAAAAGAAATTACAGGGCATGGGCGGCACCTGTGGCTCAGTGAGTAGGGTGCCAGCCCCATATACCAAGGGTGGTGGGCCAAACTGCAACAAAAAATTAGCTGGGTGTTGTGGCAGGCGTCTATTGTCCCAGCTACTCAGGAGGCTGAGGCAAGAGACTTGCCTAAGCCCAGGAGTTGGACATTGCTGTGAGCTGTGATGCCATAGCACTCTACTGAGGGTGATAAAGTGAGACTCTGTCTTAAAAAAAAAAAAAAAAAAGAAAGAAAGAAAGAAAGAAATTACATAGCACATATCAAAATAATTCAATTTTTTTTTTTTTTTTTTTTTTTTTTTTTGGGCCCCACGCGCACATTAACACCCCCCCAAGTGTGGGGGGTCCCCCAACAACCAAACCCCACACCCCATAACAAAAAACATAAATTTTTTTTTTTTTTTTTTTTTTTTTTTTGGAGACAGAGTCTCACTTTATCACCCTCAGTAGAGTGCTGTTGCATCACACAACTCACAGCAACCTCCAACTCCTGAACCTAGGTGATTTTTTTTTTTTTTTTTTTTGTAGTTTTGGCCAGGGCCAGGCTCGAACCCACCACCCCTGGTATATGGGGTCAGCACCCTAGTCCTTGAGCCACAGGCACCACCCAAAATAATTCAATTTTTGTTCAAAAAAGCATGTTTGTATGTATATTTTAAAAAAGACACACCTGGTGTGAAGCAGCTCCCAGGGGTCGTAACCGAGAGGGGTATTTGCTGTCCACAACTACGAGCTCTGAGACCCATGTCTAATAGTGCAGATGGCCCTCTGTATTCACAAGGTTCAACCAACCAGATAGAAAATATTCAAAACACCAAAAATAACAATAGAATAAAAATATAAATAGTATATAGCTGGGCATTGTGGCAGGTGCCTGTAGTCCCAGCTACTTGGGAGGCTGAGTCAAGAGAATTACTTAAGCCCAAGAGTTTGAGGTCACTGTGAGCTGTGATACCAGGGCCAATATAGTGAGACTCTGTCTCAAAAGATAAAATATATATATATAAATAGTATAGCATAACTATTTATATAGTATTTACATTATATTAGGTATTGTAAGTCATCCACAGATGGTTAAAAGTAGGTTCAGCACAGTGGCTCATGCCTATAATTCCAGGGCTTTGGCAGGTTGAGGTGGGAGGATTCCTTGAGGCTAGGAGTTCAAGATGAGCCTGGGCAACACAGTGAGATCCCCCTCTTTAGGCACAGTGATATGTGGCTGTAGGAACTGTCCCCGTCACTCAGGAGGGTGAAGTGGGAGGACAGCTTGAGCCCAGGAGCTCAAGGGTGCAGTGAACTATGATCCTGCCACTGCATTCCAACCTGGGCAAGATAACTTGACACAAAAAAAAAAAAAAAAAAAAAAAAAAAACTATATATATAAATACAGTAATATGGAAAAGATGTGGGAATATGTGCATAGGTCACATGTAAATACTACACCATTTTTCCTAAGGGACTTGAGTATCCTCATGGGTCCTAGAACCAATCCCCTACAGACACCAAGGGATGACTGTAATTCCTACTTTGTAAAAATAATTATGTGATTATATACTTCCAAAAGATTTAAGTAGCTGACAGAATTAGGATTATCACCTAAAAAAAAATTAAGGCAGCCAGGCACAGTGGTGCTTTGGGAGGCTAAGGCAGGGGGGTCAGTTGAGGCCAAGAGTTTGAGAATAGGCCGAGCAACCTGGGGAGAAACCATCTCTACAAAACAAACAAAAAAGAAAACCACCCAGAAAATACAACTCAGGCATAGTGGCGTGTGTCTATAATCAGAAATACTTGAGAGACTGAGGCAGGAGGGTTGCTTGAGTCCAGGAGTTTGAGGCTGCAGTGAGCTATGATGATGCTACTGCACTCTAGCCTGAAGTCTGGGCAACAGACTCAGACACTATCTAAAAAATTAAAATCAAAAAACAAAAAGAACAAACTAGAAGCTCAGAGAATTTCGTGACTTACCCAAGAATAAGAGTATAGAATCCAAGGCTTCAACTTCCTGTCCAGTGTTGTTCCACAACCCCCCACTGGCTGGTGCTCACTAGGGCAACATTCCCAAGTCTAACAGGAAATGTGATATTGGTGACTTTCTATAAGCTGAACAGGGTGCTCTAGGCTCAGCTGGAATTGTATTTTTAAGATTGGAGAGCCAATATTCCTAAAGGTCACAGGATCTAGGCAAGAGCCCAGGTCTTCTCTGATCGCAGTAGGAAAATACTGGAAAAGATGTTGCTCTTTTGTCTCTGAAGGAACACAAACTCTGATGGCAGATTACCCAGGTTTAAATCCTAGTTCTAGCACTAGCTGTGTGTGATGGTCAACTTTCGTGTTTTAGTTTCTTTACCTATAAAAAGGGTATAGTAACAGTATCTACCTCTTAGGATGGTTGCATTATTGAATACACATAAAGTAGTTGAGTACATCCTAGCATATATTAAGTACCAAGTACTGTCATTGCTGTCATCACCAGAAAGCTCTTTCAGCTATAGGGTTCTCAGGGGCCTCTAGTAAGTAAAACAGCCTAGAAATGAAAGGAACCTAAAGGAACCTATTCCTTCCATCAAGATTATGACTCCAATATTTTTTCACATCTTCTTTCCTTTTATTGAAAAAAATTTTAGAAAATGGCAGTTAATAAAAGGCCATAAACAAATCAACAAGGATACACTAGTGGAAAACAGACAATATAAAACTAAAAATGCTATTTGGCTTCTTTAATTGGTTAAGAGCACAAAATGTAACAGGCAGAAGGTCTGTTTTAAATTAAAAAGCTATTTTTTTGTTAAATTCTCCCCAAGTCAGATTTATACACACCCATAAAAATGGTGTGTAAAGGAAAGCTAGCATACACAAGAAGTTGTATCCTGAATTCTTCAAGGGAAACAGCTATTGAAATAGAAATTAACACAGAGTCAGCAATAGGTTAATAATTTTTAAAACTGAGTCTTCAAATGTTGCATGGCACAAAGCTATACTATATAAAATACTGCTAGGTTCAAAGGAAAAAGTCTGCACAATTTTTAGCAAAAATGCTTTTCCAGAAAAGCAAATCAAAACAACACAATCAGTAGCCCAAGGAGGCTACAGCTAGACATCAGCTACAACATCTCTTATCTGTGCTAGAAAATACTATTTATCCCAGAATAGACTAAAATTTCAGGACAGAACAGGGACATTTTTTAACATTTCTTACTGTACTCATTTTAAGTTCTCTGTCCCCTCCCCACCCCACCCCTCCCCCCACAATTCAGCATGATCCAGCAGAAAGAGAACCATTTTAGAACTGGCTATTTTATTTTTCTTTCTATGGCAAGACTGTCGTGGAGCCTGGATATTTCAGGCTCATATGCATCCATGACCAGTGTCCCACTGTGGTCAAAAAACTTAGCAATGGACTTGGTGAACTCAGCTTCTCGCTGCTGCTTTGTTCTCCCGCTGATGAAAGTCAGTTTCAGGGTGTATTTGTCATCAAACCTACACATCAGGAAAAAAATGAATCAAAAACTAAACACAAACATTTAATATGGCACACCAAGTGTTTTCAAACAGTACAGTAATAAGATAGGTATGGTGATATACAGAACACACACATCCTTCAAAACAAAAACAAAAGAAAACAACCACTCAAGTCTCCTAACTTCCTTCAAGATATTAGTTCTTTTTTTGTTTGTTTGTTTTTTTGGCAGTTTTGGCTGGTGCTGGGCTTGAACCTGCCACCCCTAGTATATGGGACCAGTGACCTACTCCTTGAACCACAGGTATCGCCCACTAGTTCTGATTCTTAAGTGTTGACACATCTTCCCTGATTTAGTTACTGTGTGCCTCTTTTACCTTGTAGACTATTAAACCATGTAGAGCAACTTTTCTCAGTTCTGGATTTTGCACTTACCATACAGGGTCCTCCTTAGTAGACTCTTCTCTCCCACCTTACCTGACTAGTTTCCCATCTGTTAATACTATATACATGGACACAAACTTTTCTGGGAACGCCTTCCCATACCCTCCCAATCTAGGTCAGATGTGTCTCTTTTATCTTCTACACACACCACCAATCAATATTCAACTCTATCTATTGATGTGATATGTATGTATCTGTGTTCTTCACTAGACTGGGAGGTCTTTTTTTTTTTTTTTTTTTTTTTTTTTGAGACAGAGTGTCACTATGTCACCCTTGGTAGAGTGCCATGGCGTCACAGCTCACAGCAACCTCAAACTCTTAGACTTAAGTGATTGATTCTCTTGCCTCAGCCTCCCAGCTAGCTGGGACTACAGATGCCCAGCACAACACCCAGCTATTTTTTTGTTGCAGTTGTCATTGTTGTTTAGCTGGCCTGGGCTGGGTTCGAACCCACCAGCCTCGGTGCATGTGCCCGGCGCTGTAACCACTGTGCCACCGGCACCGAGCCTAGACTGGGAGATTCCTGAGGGCTAGGGTATTGGTCTTGTTTCTTATTTTGCTCTTAGCTTGGTACTTGGCAGGCAATCAAATATCTATGAATAAATGAAGATCCCTTATGTTGAAGGGTGCTCCTCAATTCTAGGCTACTTGGTCCTTCCACTCTGTAGCCAATTTAGCCAACTCTGAGTTCTACCCTGATCCCAGGCCAGGGATGCCAACTGCTTTACTACATGAACTCCAGAGATTATCCAGGTATATCTTAAGTTACCTTGAAGGCCTTTACTATTTCCATCCATTCAAGAGGGTTTAATGACACCAATTTCTGGTAGGCTGATAGCTCACAGCAACCTCAAACTCCACCTCTCCACCTCCATCTCCTCCCCCTCCCCATCTCTGTCCCATGAGGGCAGTTGTTCTCAACCTTCCTAATGCTGTGGCCCTTTAATACAGGTCCTGTGGGTTGAGAACTGCTGCATTAGGGCTTATTCAGTTGATTGTCAAGCTAGTATTATCTTTCAATGAAGGAGACTCTTGACCCTCTATTTTTGTGTGTTTAAATGACAAAATTTCCACCTACTTTCGGGATTGTCACAAAACAGAGTCTATCCTTAAACTAGTGCTCAAAAAAACCACAGTGGCCAGGCGTGGTGGCTCATGCCTGTAGTCCCAGCGCTGTGGGAGGCCAAGGCGGGTGGATTGCCTGAGCTCAAAGGTTCGAGACCAGTATGAGCAGCAGTGAGACAGAGTAAGACCCCGTCTCTACTAACATTAAAAACAACAACAACAACAACAAAAAAAAACAGCCAGACGTTGTGGTGGGCGTCTATAATCCCAGCTACTGGGAAGGCAACGGGACAGAGCATAGCCAGAGGAAGCATTGAAAAAAAGAAGAAAGAAAATGAACAAAAAAAAAAAAAAAAGAGTACTTCAAGCGAAGAAGAATGATGAACAAGCAAGCTGAAATTAAAAATAAAACAAACAAACAACAACAAAAAAAAAAACCCATAGCTCCTCAATACATTTTTGGTCTAGGCAATAATTTCCAAATTGGGTAGCTAGTAGTGAAGGTCTTTGAACTACTTTCAGCTCTTCAAAAGATCTTCTCAAGCTCTGAACCAATGGCTGCTGACCAACATCATAGTAATTTTTGGACTTCTAGGCCTAGTTCTATTGGCAGTTAACAGCTTTGATGGCAGGACATGATGAGTTGTGACCTGATGCATTTTAGAAATGGTTATTCATTAATTCGAATATTTATTGAGCCCTACTTACACGTGCCAGGCAGTTTTATAAGGTAAGGATATGCCACAGTAAACACAATACAAATGTCTGCCTTTGGGGGCTTTTATTTTACTGTGAAGAAATATTATTTAAAAAATAAGGTACTCATTTAAATGTGGTAGACAGGAAAGGCTTCACTAAGCAGGTATTTGAGAAGAGCTTTAGAAGTGGTGACAGAACAAGCTATGTGGAAAAGAAAAATTCAAGGGAGAAGCAGCAGCAAGTGCAAAGGTCCGGAGGCAAGAACATGCCTAGAATGTCTGAAGAACAGAAAGGGGCCAATGTGAACAGAATAGAGTTGGAGAAGATGAGAATCATGGGAGAAAAGGGGTGTGTTTACATATGTATGTGGAGTACAGAGAATACATATGTGTGGACTTCTAAGACATACTTATGATTCTAGGTTTTTCTTTGAGCAAGTTCTATTTTTTTGGAGACAAGAGTCTCAAGCTGTCACCCTGGGTAGAGTGCTGTGGTGTCACAGCTCACAGCAACCTCAAATTCTTGGGTATAAGTGATACTCTTGCTTCAGCCTCCCAAGTAGCTGGAATTACAGGCTCCCACCACAATGCCCAGCTATTTTTTTTGTTGTAGTTGTCATTGTTTTAGCTGGCCCAGGCTAGGTTCAAACCCGCCAGCCTCGGCATATGTGGCTGGTGCCCTACCCACTGAGTTATGGGTGCCACCCTCTTTGAGCAAGTTTTAAGCAAAGAACTGAGTTGATCAGACTTACATTTCAAAAGGATCACTTTACCTGCTATGCTGAAAACAGATCACAAGCAGGGAGAGCAGCTATTAGAACATTATCACAGTACCTACATAAAAGATGATGGCAGCATGGAGATGGTAGATGGTAGATGATATATGTAGATGGTAGAGCTAACAGGATTTGCTGACAGACTAGAAAAGGGATTCAGAGAGAAATCCAAATGATTCCAGAGGGAGCACCTGTAAGACGGCACTGCCATTTATTGAAATGGGGAAAACCAAGCCATTTATTGAAATGGGGAAAACCAAGGGAGGAGCAGGTTTGAATGAGTAACAGCAGAGTTAGGTTTTAGATATGTTAACTATGAAATGCCTATTAGACAGCAAACTGGGATACATAGGAAGTTCAGAAAAGGGAATTAGGATAAACAAACAGATTTAGAGATCTTCATCATATAGATGGTGTTTAAAGTCTTGAAAGTCTACATAAGACTTCACCTGGTAAATATAGACAGAAAAGAGGTTCCAGGAACAAGGCCTAATGGCACTTCAAATTTAGATAAATGGGAGATGAAGAATCAAAACGGAGACTCAGGAACACATTAAGGTAAGAAGAAAATTAGAAACACGTGGTATCCTAGAAGCCTAGTTTTAAAAGTGTTATTAGGTTAGGTCAGGTGGCTCAGACCTGTAATCCTAGCATTCTAGGACAGGGCAGGTGGATTGCTTGAGCTCAGCCGAGACCAGCCTGAGCAAGAGCAAAACCTCATCTCTAAAAATAGCCAGGCGTTGTGGTGGGTGCCTATAGTCTCAGCTACTTGGGAGGCTGAGGCAAGGGGATCGCTTGAGCTCAGGAGTTTGAAGTTGCTGTGAGCTATGACACCACAGTATTCTACCCAGGGTGACAGAGTGAGACTCTGCCTCAAAAAAATTTTTTTTAAATAATAAAAATTTTTTAAAAATTCAAAAGCGTTAAGAGAATGATTTAATGTCAAATGCTGCCGACAAGTCAAGTGAGATGAGGACAGAGAAGTGAAGCTAAGAACAGATCCAAGTGATAAAAGGAAAAGCAGAGCAGAGAAATGAAAAAACTGTGTAAGAAAAATTATTTTTTAGTTGGGAGAAATCACAGTATGTTTGTATGTTAGAAGGAATGATCCAGCAGAAGGAAATGAGAAGGGATAAAATCTAGAGGACCAATGAAGGAAGGCTTTAGATACCTGAAAAGAAGGCAGAGTATGATGAGCACTGTAAGTAGGTTGAGTAGTGACTGGAGATTTCTGACAGCTTCTATGTTCTCAGTGGATGGATGGCTGACAATGGCTGCTGGCAGAGACTAATTAGGAGCCCAAGTCACTGCCAGCCCAGCCCATGTAAACAATAATCATTGACACACAATAAAACTTACTACACATCTAAGCTGTGCCAAGCTCTGGGCTACGGCTGGGGACTCAGGGGTAAGTGAGATAGTCCCTGCTTGGGCATCTAGTATATAGTGAATGACAGCTCACATTTTAGGACGAGCCTATGACACAAACAAGTAAATAATTATAGCTCCGTATGAATAGGATTCAGAGATCAGCATAAAATGATCTTGAGAATACCTATGAGTACCTGACCCAGACAAAGGTAAATTAGGGAAGGCTTCTTAGAAAAGTTGACAAGTTGGCTGGGCATAGTGGCTCACGCCTGTAATCCTAGCACTCTGAGAGGCCGAGGTGGGTGGATTGCTTGAGCTCACAAGTTTGAGACCAGCCTGAGCAAAAACAAGACCCCATCTCTACTAAAAAAAATAATAAAATTGAGGCAAGAGGATCACTTGAGCCCGAGTTGTAAGTTGTTGTAAGCTATGATGCATTGGCACTCTACCCAGAGCAACAGCATTAAGACTCAGTCTCTTAAAAAAAAGAAAAAGAAAAAAAGATAATCAAGCCAGAGATTATGTTTACAGGCACAGAGTCACTAGGAAACCTGGACAACTCAGCAAATTCTATAAAATTGCTAGAGTAAGAATATATATTTTGGGAGGGGTATGAAAGAGAGCTGGAACTGTCACTGCAAGATGTATGCTGAAAGACTTCATGTGGTGTAGGAGTTTAGATGATATATTGAATGTGCTGGGGAGCAACAGAATGGAAGACTCGTCATAAGGGAGGCATGTAGTTTGCGACAGGTCTGCACAAGCCTTTCATTGCCATTTTCACATCACAAGATCTGGCAGCTATGGAACAAGACATTAGAATCAGACAGTATTCAGCTACTAAGTCACACTAAAAGGGGTGAAGGAGAAGACACAGGGAGATAAGAGGAACAGAGCAAGAATATGCATACTTCCTCTCCATCAATATGGCAGTTGGTAAAAATCAGGAGGAAACGTGGAAAATCAGAACTCTCACACACTGCTAATGGGATTATAAAATGGGGAAGTCACTTTGGAAAACGGTCTGCCACTTCCTCAAATAACAGGCAAAAGGTGAAAATAAGCCAAATGTCCATCAACTGACAGCAGATAAACAAAATGTGGTATATTCATGCAATGGAATAGTTGACCATTAAAAACAACTGAAGTATTTATAAATGCTACACAGCATGGATGAACCTTGAAAGCCTCATCCTAAGTGAAAGAAGCTCATTATAAAAGACCACATATTTCATATGAAATGTATAGAAAAGGGAAACCTATACACAGAGAAAGTAGCCTGATAGTTGCTTAGGGCTAGGACAAGTGGGAGAACAAGGAGGTACCAACTAAAGGGTATGGAGTTTCTTTTTGAGGTTATGAAAATGTTCTATTTTGACTCTGGTAATGGTTGCAAATATCTGAAAACACATCAGAAACAACTAAACTGTACACTTTAAATGGGTGAACTATATCTCAAAACAGCTGTTTAAAATACAAAAGTCCCAGTCTGAACAAAAGGGCCTACCTCTACAAAAAAACAGAAAACTTAGCCAGGCAGGGTGGTTCCATGCCTGTAATTTCAGCTACTTGGGAGGCTGAGGCAGAAGGACTGCTTGAGCCAAGAAGTTGGAGGTGAGCTATGATCACACCACTGCAGTCTAGTCAGGGCAACAGAGTAAGACTCTGGTCTCAAAAATTATAAAAAAAAAAAAAAAAAAAACAACAAAAGTCAGAATGAAAATAATGAAATCAAGACATTGCTAGGTTCTAGACTTCCGCACCTCTACCTGAATGGCTTGGCGAAGGATAAAGATTTATGATGGCTAAAGCCAAAGGGCAGCTAGGGGACCTACTAACAGATAACTCAGCTGCAACATTGAAATGAAGGTCTGCTCCTTTTCTTCATAGGCATCTCCACAAACTGGCCATGAGAGAAGCCATATGGAACTAATGACATACCTACCTTCAAATGTGAGTAAATGTACTTACAATCTGAAGGCCTACTATGCATGGAAAGTACACCATGTGTTTTTAGAAATAGTGACTAAGAGCATGAATTCTGGGCTCAAACATGGGCTGGAATGCCTGCTCTCCCACTTTTGAACTGTAAGACTCTAGAAGAATTAATTTTACATTTGGGGGCCTGTATTCTAATCTATAAAATGGACATTCTAAGGTTTAAATGAGATAATGTAGTTAACATAATACCCAATGTACAATAAATGCTCAATAAGCATTTGCTATTATTATAACTGATATCTCACTTTACCAACAACTCTAGGAGTTATTATCTGATCCTATTAAAAGCTCAGATAATGTACATGACCTAGCCAGTTATATAGGTGGAAAAAAACTGAGCTAGAACACAAACTGAGCTAGAACACAAACTTAGTTCTGCGTACCTATAGACTCTGGATTGTGCTTTTTCACATTGCCCAGGGCACGGCTCCAGATTCTTGATTGCATTCGTGGAATGCAGTTAGTATCACAGAAGAACAGAAGTTAATGGGGTTCTTCAAAGATAACTGATCTCACACCTTTGGCCTTTTTAGTTCTGCACTCTTAATTGTCTCTGTTAATTGGTCACAAGGAAAAAAGAGAATCATTGTTCCATCTATGTACTTTCTCCTAAAGTTTATCCTCAGAGCATTTCTGTGATAATGCAATCTCAGAACTGCAGTGCTAGGA
Organism: Loris lydekkerianus; assembly: GCA_963574355.1. Taxonomy (NCBI): domain Eukaryota; kingdom Metazoa; phylum Chordata; class Mammalia; order Primates; family Lorisidae; genus Loris; species Loris lydekkerianus. The sequence continues at coordinate 42,560 of CAUYPK010071691.1, read as the reverse complement.
AAAATCTGGTAGATCACTCATACCCCTTTTTTCACTTTACATGCCCAGCACTATGATCTACATAGAGGACAACAGTCTGTTGCTAATAATGACAACAAATCAGGATTTAAAAATCTGTAAGAACAGTCATACCTTTTAAGACTGGAGGACAGCTGCCAAATATCATCAGGATCCATCCCTGTAGGATCTTTCCTGTGGGCCACGAGAAAGATGCTCTTTTCCTTATATGAGGTATAAATGGTCAGAATCCCCATCATCACAAAATAGGTTCAAATAAAGTTAAGGTGAAAATATACAAACATAAAAAGAAAAGTAACATGTGGTCCTAAAAAAGATAGCTCCGTCTTGTTGCAGAAACACCAAAAATCTAGCCATTTCATTTTCATCTTATACTTATGTACTGAGAGAAGCAAGACTCTCTCTGATTAAGGCTCCAAACATCTCAAAAAGGAAGAAAATTTGAAAGTACAAAGCATAAATGAGTTCTCATCTTTTACTGTCAAGGACATGTATAAAAAGATACCTAGTTTGTCAAGACTTTGTTATAAATGTGCTTATTTCTTTATTAAAAAACAACTAATAATCACAGTGGTCTTTCCCCTGTTCAAGGGTCAGCAGAAGTAACTCAAATAATTTACTGTAAGATCATTACTTCCTACATCATATGTACTTATTATATTCAGTTTTTGGCAGTATTAACTACCACATTTGAGCACTTACCCTCTACCAAGGACCTGGCTTAAGAGCTTTGTGTACATTGTTATCAATTAAAATTTTATGAAGGACAGAGGCAGGAAAATACAGTGCCAAGTGTATGGAGTTTGGAGTGAGGCAGTCCTAGATTTGAGTCTTTGCCTTTTACCAGTGTAAACATGACATTCCCCAAATGTCTGTACCTTCATCTCTAAATAGGGATAATACATGTACTGACATTTTAGATTTATTGTGAGGTTTAGAGATGGAAGATATACATATACGTATATATCACACAGAAGACATTTATAATGGAAGTCACAACTACTATAAAGAGAACATGATTATAAAATAAGATCTTGTTTTGTTTTAAACAAACACAACCAAGCAAAGTGCCATCAAAGCAGTTCTCTTGAGTGGCCACATTATTTGAAGTAATGCTGCTATTGTTCAAACCTCTCTGGAATCCCCCCTCTAAACCTCTAAAATCTGATCCTTTCCTAATAACCTGGAATGTGTGGCTTAAAGCAGCCTGACCTAATGGGAAAAGTTCTGCGTTAGAAAAAAGAAGAACTAAGCCTCATTATTACTGTGTGCTCTGCTATTAAGTACTCATATTAGGATTACAATAACCTCTATAGTAATAATTAAGGAGAACTAAAGATAAAACACCCACATTAAGCCTAAAATATCAATGACAGCTACTACATAAATTTACAGATATACACAGCTCATAATGTTAATTTCCAACATTAACAGGCACTAATATGAAAGTTTGAATTTTTTGCAGGGAAGAATATCAGTAGACATTTTTAAAAATCATCACTAGAGGGCGGTGCCTGTGACACAGTGGGTAGGGCGCCAGCCCCATATACCAAGGGTGGCAGGTTCAAACCTGGCCCTGGCCAAACCGCAACAAAAAAAATAGCCGGGTGTTGTGGCAGGTGCCTGTAGTCCCAGCTACTCAGGAGACTGAGGCAAGAGAATCGCCTAAGCCTAGAAGCTGGAGGTTGCTGTGAGCTGTGTGATGCCACAGCACTCTATCGAGGGCGATAAAGTGAGACTCTGTCTCTACAAAGATAAAATAAAATAAAATAACCACTAGAAAACAAACCTGATCATACATAAAGGATATGATATGACACACAAAGCCAAAACAGGTTTGGACTCTGGAAAGGGGTGCATATAATCCCATATCAAAGCCACTATGGCAAAGAAACAGGAGATTGTACAGATGGTGAGGCGGCCGTCAATTAGACCAAAATTCTCCACATACTTGTACTTTTCTAGAAGTACCTAGAGAGAAGAACAAAGAATCATGCCATGAGGAAAGTTTCCTCCCTAGTAACTTACTTTTATTCTTCATTTCCATGATAAAATTATGTTAAAAATCATACAAATTCTTTTTCAAGTAATTCCCTCCAACTGAGAGTTTACCCCTCCAAATAAGACTCATGCCATTTATACAGGACAGAATCCAAGAGAAAGAGGTCAACTCCCCATATAAAAAACTTTAAATCCTAGGCTGGGCGAGGTGGCTAATGCCTGTAATCCCAGCAGAGGCAAGTGGATCACTCATGAGTTCCAGACTACCCTGAACTATAGCGAGACCCTGTCTCTAAAAGTAGCCTGTAGTCCCAGCTACTTGGGAGGCTGAGGCAAGAGAATTGCTTGAGCCCAGAGTTTGAGGTTGCTGTGAGCTATGATGCCATAGCACTGGGGGGTGGAGTCGGGCAGCACAAAGCAAGACTCCGTCTCCAAAAAAAACCAACTTTAAATTCTTAACTTTTCCCATAGTTAAACTTTTCTTTTCCTTTTATAAATTGAGATTACTAATCATGGATGAATGCCCTATCTTCCCTCAATCTTCTATGCTCTAGGCCAGTGGTCTCCAGTCTTTTAGGCAGCAGGAACTGATTTCATGGAAGACAATTTTTCCATGAGGAATAAGGGGGAAAATGTCTTTGGAATGATTCAAGCACATTACATTTATTATGTACTTTTTTCTATTATTATTACATTGTAATACACAAATAACATATATATTACACCATAATGCAAAAATCAGTGGGAGCCGTGAGCTGTTTTTCTACAACTAGACAGTCCCATCTGAAGGTGATAAGAAACGGTGACAGATGAAGCTTCGCTCGCCCCACAGCTCACCTCTTGTGGCCTAGTTCCTAATAGGCCATGAACAGGTTTGGGGACTGTAGCTCTAGGCTAATTAATTTCAAAAACCCTAAATTACCAACTTTCCTGAGATAGCTAACATTTATATTTTAACATAATGCCCCCTACTTATTATGTGAGAATTTAAAAAATTGCTTTCTGGATCAATTTTTAACACTGAAAACTAAGGTCACACCAAGTTACAGAAGAAAAAGATCCTCCAGGACAGGCCATGAGCTATATCCATGCTAACACACCACCTCCTCAATGAAGTACCTTTTTGGCAGAATCATCCAAGGAGTTTTTCACAGCTGATCCATCCCACTTATCAATTTTTACAGGCTTATCATCAATCTTCCACTGTAAAACAAATAGGAAAGTTATGTATCAAGAAACTTGGCATCTTACTGAAAGAAATATGAACTTCTTTCTTAAATGCATCCTCAAGTATACATAACATTTACTCTTTGTCTTCTGATGTTGGAGAGCTAGAAGGTAAAATTAAAAATGAGGTTGAAAGAGACTAGGTCACTAGAGTCAGGTGGTACTCATATGATGTTGCCAAACTCCAGGCAGAAAATCAAAATCTATAAGCCCAAAAGCAGAACACTTACATGGGTTACAGAAACTGTGTGATCTCAACTATTCTATGATCTTACCTCACTATGTTATGCAAATAAGTGTACAGGAAAAAACTCCTGAACAAAAATTTGTTCATCCTTCCATTCTGTGAAATTACAGACACTTAAAAAAATGTGGAAGGTTTCTTTTAATACTTTTTTGTCAGCTAACAACTTATATATTTTAGCAGCAAGTCTTTAGTTTCAAGACCCAGATCCAATCTCATCATCAGTTAGGCAGACAAACTCTGCTTCAATTTCCCTTACCTATAAGAATTTGTTAAGTTTTCCAAATACTGCCATTCAGAGTGCAATATGTGATCTTCTCAAATATTTGTGGTAGAAGTTAAAAATGTTACAAATCATCAATTTAGCACCCTGGATTCAACTCCCCACCGGAGGTATGGAGATTTTACTGCACACACATTAAAAAAATGCACAGTAGAACTTCCATAGCTGACCACTTGCCTACACTTACCGTCTCCTTAAGTTGATCTAATTTTCATAGATGGGACATGTGCCACATGTATTATCAGTACAGTAGGCCTGGTATTCTCAGAGCCAGGGACGTAACATAGTATCAAAAGCAATTGTTAAAAAATGAATCTTTAGGAAAAAAAGAAGAAAAACAATTCTAAAACGCTAACCTCCAGTTTAACTTTAGCAAATACATATATATATATATATATATGTATATGTTAAAATGATCCAACTTTTTGTTCACAAAATTTCTTTAAAGGATGGAAGGCAATTGGGAGATTGAGGCAAGAGAATCACTTAAGCCTAAGAGTTTGAGGTTGCTGTGAGCTGTGACACCAGAGCACTCTACTGAGGGCAACATAGTGAGAGACTCTGTCTCAAAAAAAAAAAAAGAAAAAAAAAAAAGGATGGAAAGCAGGCAAAAAGTATAATTACGGCTACCATTTCTTCAATGTATAATGTGTGCTACATATTATACTAGGTATTTTATATGTGCTACCTCATTTAATCTTTACAATTACCCCATGAGGTAAGAACAGTTACCATTCTCCTTTTACAGATAACACTAAGAGTTTAAAAACTCTGCCAAAGGTAAAAGCTACAATGGAAAAGGTAAAACTTACTCTACTTTTTATGACTTCCAAACCCATGCCCTTTCACTATTCCAGTTTTCCATACAATATAAGGAAAAGAATGATTAGCCATCAAAAACAAAAAAAGAAGCAAAGAGATCCCCGAAGTGACAGCCATACAATGTACCCTGATTCCTATCTAACAAGCTGTGGTTAATAACACTAAAAATCCTTAACAAAAAAATTAAAATTTTAATTTTTTTTTTTTTTTGAGACAGAGTCACACTCTGTTGCTTCACGCTAGAGTGCAATGGCATCATAGCTTACAGAACCTCAAACTCCTGTGCAAAAAGGATCCTCTCACCTCAGCCTCCCAAGTAGCTGGAACTAAAAACACTGGGCTAATTTTTCTGTTTTTTTAGTAGAGATAGGTCTCCCTCTTGCACAGACCGGTCTTGACTCCTGAGCTCAGGCCATCTACCCGCTTGGGCCTCCCAGAGTGCTAGGATTATAGGTGTGAGCTACCACACCTGGCCAAAAAGTTTTAATCTTGAATATGCCCACAAAACATGCAGGATATCAAAAACTTTGAGCTTCTCATGTCCTTCAATTTAAGACCAGTTGCAATTTGGCTGAAAATGTAGCTCAAAAAGTACTATTTTAAAGAAATCATTTCCCACTATAGGAATAGGACAATAGGACAAGACATCTTTTATCAAACCAGCCTAACTGATGCTACACTGAGATGGCACTAACAAGTTCACAGAAAATTGGCATTTGATTGCTTTGATACAACATTGCAAAGATTCATTTCAGTTATAATTCTCTACTGCACATTTGAATAATATTAATAGAAAGTTCTGCAGACATTTCCCCACAGATATGGCATTAAGATTCCTGTTTTTTTTTTTTTTGTTTGTTTGTTTTTTTGAGACAGAGCCTCAAGCTATTGCCCTGGGTAAAGTGCTGTAGCATCACAGCTCACAGCAACCTCCAACTCCTGGGCTCAAGCAATTCTCCTGCCTCAGCCTCCCAAGTGGCTGGGACTACAGGCACCCGCCACAATGGCTGGCTATTTTTTGGTTGCAGCCGTCATTGTTGTTTGGTGGGCCCGGGCTGGATTCAAACCCACCAGCTCAGGTGTATGTGGCTGGTGCCTTAGCAGCTTGAGCCACAGGCGCCGAGCCAAGATTCCATTTTTGAAGTGCTTAGGAAAGACAGTAAACACAATCCAGGTTTGAAAGATATGTAATCAGTGCAGACAGGCATTTTCTGAAATAGCTGATTTGATAATTGATTATAGCCTTCTCCTGCTCCACAAGCACATCTGGACTTAGAGGAGGCTAGGGTCAAAAAGAACCAAATTCTTGATTAGGATATATCCAACAAAACCAACTTGTCTTGAATGAGACACAATATGAACACCTTCCATGCCCTTATATTAATAACAGTGAAAACAGAAATTATGTAGTGATATCAAAGGGCTCAGTGGATTACTTCACACAGACAATTGACAATTGACACTGGAGAAATTGAGCATCTGAAATGTGAAGAGTGGTGTCAATGGAAAGACACAGCTCTGATTTAGAAAGCACTAAGCATAGCTCTAAGAAAAGCTAAACTTTTTCTCTCCCCTCTTTATCACAGTTTAGAAAGTGGACACAAGCTGCAAGGGGAGAAAGTAGCAGCAAATGAGGCACATGAGAAACCATATCCTAGATAGCATTATTTACTAGGTTAAAGAATGTAAACTTTATTTTGAGGTATGCAATACAGTATTTTAAGTAGAGGAATACAATCAAATTTATGTTTTTCAAAAAAAGTCATTTTAGTGGCAACCTGACAGGTGATCTGGGGTGGGGGATTAACAAGAGATAAATAATGTCAGATGGGGCCTGATGTAAATGAAGGGCCTGAATGTTCAACAGAGCAGTAGCAGAGTTGTAAAGGGGATTTCTGAAGTAGAATTGCCAGGATTTAGAACAGCTTAGTCACAGAGAACATGAAAGAAAAGAAACAGATATGATCACCAACTAGGTTTAGGAATTGAGCCCTCATATCATTTTCCAATAGAAGGAACACAGGAAAAAGGATAAATACCCATTTGTATACATCGAGTTTGAAATGTTTAAGTTTTACAGTTACATTTTATTTTGACTTCAGAATTTTCTAAAGCAAAATGAGATAATGAAAACAGTAGACTCAAAAGCTGAGATTATTTTTTTGAGTTGGAAATATACACACACCTCCCTCCAAATTATCTAGAAAAGATCAGAAGCACTAAGTTCAAAATAATAAAATAATGTTCAATTTGGGCAGAAAACGATGTCTATCTTAAGTATGTGCAATGTCATCTAATTTAGACCCCAGTTCAGAAAAACCATGATGTACCAGAGAGATTATAGCTCTCAGCAACACACTGAATCTTTAATTTCAGTGTAATTTTACAAAAGCAGTCAAGAAATGCTGCAAAGAAAATTACTGGCTTCATAGAGCTCATTACCGGTTGCATTTATGTAATTAATTTATGAGCATGCACATTAGTGACAACTCCAGGGAAATTGATTCCTAGGTTCTCCACTGCCTTCCCTATTCCACCATAAAGTATAGTTACTGGAGACTGGGCCGCAACCTGGCCCCATGAACCAAGATACCTACGTAACTCCAGTTCTATGGGGCCCAGGTCAATCACTGGATCCATGGCTTAACATCCCATCATTCATTTCAGTATTGTGAGATATACTCACTCATAAGGCTGAAAATAGCTCCAAGTGAAAACTTGATCCAGCTTATCAATTAGTCTCAATTAGTCTCTTATCAATACTCTCAACAATGAAGGTCCAATTTTTCATCAGCACATTGAAATATAAATTACTTGACAATCCTATTGACACTAGCAATTAACATTTTCTAAGATGTAACTAAAACATTGACATTATCTTCAGTATAAATTCCTTGTTTAAAAGAGAATAGAGAAGAAACAAGAAATACAGAAAATGGCCAGGCATGGTGCCTTATGTCTGTAATCTCAACACTTTGAGAAAGAAAAAGAATTACTTGAAGCCAGGAGTTAGAGACCTGACTGGGCCAGATGGCGAGACACCATCTCTTGCTATATATTAGCTGGGTATGGTGGTGTGCACCTATAGTCCAAGCTACTTAGGCTGAGGCAGGAGGACTGCTTGTGCTGAGGAATTCCAGGCCACAGTGAATTACTACATGTACCACTGCACTCTAGCCTGGCTGACAGAGTGAAATCCTGTCCAAAAAATAAATGGAGATATAATTCATATATCATAAAACTCATCATTTAAAAATGCACAATTAGTGGTTCTTAGTATACTCACAAAGTTATGCAGCCATTACCACTATCCTTGCATAATCTCCCAAAGAAACTCCATACCCATTAGCAATCATTCTCTAATGCCTTCTAGCCCAGTGATTTTTGGTGGGTGTGTCCCAAAATTTTAAAAGATCGCTAATTAAATTATTTTCAAAAGAAGTTCAAAACACAGGAAGTATATTCCTTTTTTAACTGTTTGTTTTTGGTAACATAATTTAAGCTTAACTATAGGTTCAAGTATCTTGTGAGAGAAAAAAGGTTGAAAAACACTGCTGGAGTCCCTGGTAGCCACAAATTTACTTTCAACAGAAACCTAAACCTACTCTACAAATTTGCCTATTCTGAGCATTTCACATACACAGAGTCATAAAACATATGACTTTTTGTGACTGTTTTCAAGGTTCATTAATGTTGTAGCATGATTAATATACTCCATTCCTTCTCATGGCACATTTTGTTTCTTCATTCATCAACAGACATTTTGGTTGTTTCCATCTTTGGGCCACTATAACTGTGTTAAAACCATTTGGGTACCAAGTTTTCATGTGAACATGTTTTCAGTTCCCTCAGGTATGTACCTGGAGAGTACTGCTAAGTCACAGGGGAACTCTAAGTCTATGTTGAACCTTCTAAGGAACTGTCCAGTTTTCCACAGTGCTGGATTATTTTACGTTCCTATTAGCCATATATAAAGGTTCTAATTTCTCCATATCCTCAACAAAACTGTTTTTCTTTTATTGTAGCCATCTTAGTGGATGTGAAGTGCTATCTCATAATGCTTTTGCTTTGCATTTCTCTAACAAGTAATGATGTTAAGTATCTTTCACATGCTTATTGGCCATTTGTATATTTTCTATGGACAAATGTCTATTTATGTCCTTTGCCCTTTAAAAATTGGGTCATTGACTTTTTATTACTGAGTTGTAAGATTCCTTATATATCAGGGGTCCTCAAACTGCGGCCCACGGGCCACATGAGGCGGTGTGATTGTATTTGTTCCCGTTTTGTTTTTTTACTTCAAAATAAGATATATGCAGTGTGCATAGGAATTTGTTTATAGTTTTTTTTTTTTAAACTATAGTCCAGCCCTCCAGCAATCTGAAGGACAGTGAACTGGCCCCCGGTTTAAAAAGTTTGAGGACACCTGATCTAGATACTAGGCCCTTAACAGATAAATTGTTTGAAAATATTTTCTCTCATTCTGTGGACTCTCTTTGACACACACAAGATTTTAAATTTTAATAAAGTAAAAAAAAAAAAAAATGCATTTTGAGATGCAATTAAAGTTCATTTCGCAAAATAGTGTTAAAAATCCAGTACCTTGTTTCTTTAAACACAACACACACAATTATAGTAATGTCATAGAACTATTCATGTTCTTTGTCAGCTCTAGCTCACAGGGCACAAGTACATCAGAAGTCTGGCAAGAGACCATCCAGAAAAGTAAAAGAGGAGACATGCCCTGGCTAAGAGCACATGGTTGGTGGGTAACAAAGCCAAGGCTACAGCCAAGGTCTTTCACTACAAAACAGATATTCTTCTCACCTCAATAGCTAGCACAAGGCAGCCACAAATCTGCTTTCTGTGTCTGGTATGGGAGGCAATATACTGAGTAAGGTAAGAACACTGGGTTAAGTACTGAGGAAGCCAGGCTCTGGAAATGTTATGAATATACTGTGTGGTCTTGAGCAACTTGCTTTACCTTTCCCTCTCCAACCATATCTATGTCTATAAAATGAGGTTGGACTATCAGATGAGTGCCAAGGGAAACCACTATGGATTATGCAGATTAGTTAAAACAAAAAAACTTTAAAATGTCAGAACCAAAAAGGACTTCAAAAATCATATAAGACAGTTCTGGAGGTAACTGTTAAAACGCAGAAGTAATAAATAGAGATATGTTGGGGGAAACGCAGATGTCCAGGGCTCATCTCCACAATCTGATTCAAGTCTGAGAGGAAGTCCAAAATCAGATATTTTAAATAATAACCAAGGGAGTCTGATGTAGACAAATTTCACATCATATTCTGAAAAATACTCTTCTAATAACCCCAGCTACATATATTTTGTTGAGAACTTACCATATGCCAGATGTCACCTTTAAGTAAAAACTCTTATTATCCCCACTTTACAAATAAGGAAACTGAGATACAAAGAGATGTCCTAACTTGCTCAAGAATATACACGTGGGAAGTGGCAGAGACGTGTTCTCAACTGCAATATGGAAGTGTTTTATAATCAGGCTGACAGCCTAACCAGGGGACAGAAATCCAGGTATGTGGTTATAAGGGTCTGGATATAGCTTCTGGAAACCATAGTTTAACATAACAGGTCACTGTCAGGTAAAACAATGCCTTGATGTATTTGGGGCAAAATTACTTACTACAGTAAGTCATTCTGTGATGAAGGTGGGAAGATTCTATTTGCATACTTATTTTTAAGAACAGGAAACAAGAACTGCTGTCTTTCTTAAGTCAGTTTCATAAGAGTAGAAACTCACATATGCTTAGGGAAAGCCAGAAGCGTGTTTGCAGCTCTACTACGTTTCGTTCTGGTCAGTGAAACTATAGCTGCAGAAATGAAATAAAAACCCTCCCTCCAAATCAAATCAAATTAAAGAAATTGTATTAAAGGTAAGAGCCTCTCATTCCTACAGAGCAAAAGCCTCTCTAGTCATTCACATTCTGCTCCACTGAGAACATTTTTTCCCATGTTTTCTCTCACAGACAGTAAGAGCAACATCCTCTAAAATAGATTCTGAAGAGTGAGGTGGCAGATCTCAAGTTTTCTGTCTGCTAAATTTGGTGCTGTGAGTACTTATTCTGTGTTGATCACTACAGAGAAGCCCTGATGGGAAAACAGGCAAATTCAAATTGGTGGAATAATGCAAGACAGTCCATCACATTAAGTAACAGCTTAATTCTCATATGCAGTAATCTCCAGAGGAATTAGAATACAGTTCCACATAAGGCTGAAAAGAAGTTTTCCAAGAAAAAGCACTTAAGTAGCTCTTGACTATTTTTTCTCTCCCTTCCTGGTTAAATCTTCCAAGCTCTCCTTTGTTAGGCCTTTTATCTATTTCTGATAAAGTTAGGATTCTTGTCACCTTGTAATTCTATTTTTATATACCCCTTTATAAACAATATTGACCAGCATTGCACAATTTAATCCTTACAACAAGCCTATAATATGTATGAGTGTCCCCAATTGTTTACACAAGGAAACTGAAGTTCAGTAATACCACAAACTTATTCAAGGCCACATGGTTTTTAACATGCTGATAGAATTTAAGCTTCTTTCTTTTCCCTACATACTATAAACTAGCATGGTACACAGCCTTATTAGACTTTAATTTCTATCTCTCCAAACTGTACAAACTTCCTAAAACAACATTATGTAGTCTCAAAAACCTTCAACAGCTTCCTACTCCTACTCTGAACAATTTATTCTCTCCTCAATCTAATTCTACCTGCCACTTCAGTTCTCTTACCTTAGAGACCTTTCCAGTCAACTCACTGCTTAAGAAACATCAAGCACCATCACATTCTGTGTACCTTTGCTCAAGGAGACTTTCTTACTTGGTATGCCTTTTCTTTCTCTCTCCTCCCCCATTAGGTTCCAGCTCCACACTCAGATATAAGGCTTTCCCTTATCAATTGGATCTCAGGGATCCTTCTCATGTGAACTTTTAGAAAAAGTACACACTTGCATACAATACATTTCCTTAAATATATTTAATATCCTATATTCAACTATTCTGAATCCTCTCTGACGGGATTCTTGATTTATTCCTCAACCATCAAACATTTGTTTTAGACATTACAGGTCCGAGAGACCGGTAATGCATATGGTCTTATTTGACTCCCCCAAAACTCCTAAAATCTCAGATAAAGAAAAGGAAACTTGGTGAGGTTAAATGACTTGTTAGCAGAGATACTCCAAAGCCAAAACCTTATGATTCCCAAATCCAAGTTGTTTCAAAAACACAATGACAGCAAATACTATTTGTAACCACTGCCTTAACAGAATGTCCATGCTTAATGTTAGCTGGTGATGGTCCAAGCGGAGAGAAGAACAAGAACAGTCAGTGGGACAAGATGAGCATAGGCTGTGAGGTGCTCACTCAACAGTAAAGAAGGATTTACGTACAAATACGACTAGCAATTCCCAAAACTCTCACATGTGCTGAAGCAATATACCATCCCAACCTCCAAAACATGTTCCTGTCTCTTAAGAAGAGTTGAGTGTGGGGATAATGTAATTCAAAATCAATGACACTCAAAAAACAAAAAGAAAAAGAAAAAAAAAAAAAAAAGCAAAAAGATCTGGGTCTGAAACCCTCAACATGATCAAGTATTCATGATCTAAGGGACCAGGAAGTCTGAAAGCTGTTTTCAGTTAAAATTTAAAAACTTAGACTGGGCAGGGTGCCTCACACCTGTAATCCTAGCACTTGAAGACGCCAAGGAGAGGATTGAACAGAAGTTTGCAACCAGCCCAGGCAACATAGTGACCTTGTTTCTAAAAAAGGTCCCAATTTACCCAGGAGGCTGGGCCAGGAGGATCTCTTGAGCCTAGAAGTTTGAAGTTGCAGTGAACCATCAGGAGGCCACTGCACTCTGCCTAGGCAAAAAAATGAGATCTTGTCTCAATAATCAATCAATCAAAAATCCTGACTGTTCACTATATTAAAGACACTATGCTTAACAATTTTCATCAAACCAGCCCAGGAGCCTACAATAAGAGAATTGGAAGTTACCTTAAGGTACATTGAGGCTAAATCATTTCAGAAAACAAATCTAGGAAGAGCAAGCATATTTCAAGGTCACAGAGTTAACCAGAGGCAGAACCAACCCTAGGACCCAGCTCTCCAAATAATTGTTTAGTCCAGGAAGGCCAACCCAGGAACAATTTTCCTTTTATTTTAAGCCCTTATTGCTAGGCCTACACAATTAAAAAATAAATTGGATGAGAGCAAGAGGAAAGGTGCAAGAGTGAACAGGCAACAGTGGCCTCAGTGGCAACTGGGTGAGGGGAGCAGGCAGGGACCGGGCGGGGGAGAGGGCAAGGAAAACAAGAGAGGGAAAAAAAGGAAAAATCTTAACGGCTTGTCAGCCCAGTAAGGGAAATCAATACTCAAATATTTTCAGTATTTGGCGTACGATAGAAACTTCAGTAAGCATAAAAGACAACAAGCACTTTTGAATCTATATCAGCACGCAAGGGTGATAGCGTTGGGGAGTTTGGGGGATAGTGACTTTAAGCAGATTCTTTATTTCCTTCAGCCTTCAGTTTTCTCTCTCAGTAAAATGGGGCACTTTCAACCGTGGCCCCAGCACCACCGGGGGCATAGCGATAGCCACGGTGAAATACTAGAATAATCCAATTATCCGAGGCAGCTGTGGTAGTCAACGTCAAGGACCGGCAACGCTTAGAAAAAAGAAAGAAGACCGAAAGGCCCAGGTTTAAGTGTGGTGAGAGCAGGCTACAAGCGCTCGTAGGATTCTCACCGTGGGCCAGACAAGGGCTCCCCTCAAGAGGCCGCAGAAAACAAGGGGGACAGGGATGGGAAGGTTCGCCGCCTCCCAAGCACGCCCAGGACTCGACTGTTCCCCAGAACCAGATGCTCACCTTATCCAACAAGCCGCTACGGCCACTACCTGACCCGCAGCTGGAACCACCACCAGACCCACCACTACCTCCGCCACCACCGCTTCTCCCGCCCTGTGCAGCCGCCGCCGCCATCTTGTCCGCCTCGGCGTCTCCCTCCCCTCCGACTTGTCGGAAGTGGATTGGCTGAAGCTGAGGGCGTGACGCGCCGCGCAGGGTCCGTCGGGATCCGTAGTTCGCGGGCTTGCTGACGGGAGGTTGGCGGCGGAGTGGCCGCAGGGCTTGCCGGGACTTGGGGTTAGAAGCCTCGGCCGCCCGTTGCTACTTACAGTGCTAGCCGCAGCGTCGCGGTTTCTAAGGAGTGAGGAAGGCGGCGGCAGACGGCACCGTGGAGCTGCTCCGAGATCCCCGGGAGGTTCGCAGGCGCGCATCCCGCCTGACCAGGACGTCGCCTTTGCCGACCGCTCGGAGGAGAAAGCGACGGCGGAGGCAGGTGCGGCTGGAAACTTAGTTTGCGTCAGTTCAGTCTTCTTTGGTCTCGATGAGGAGTTTCCAAAGGGGCCGAGAGAAGTTCGTCTTCTCTAACTCTGTTATGAAACCAATTATTCTCTCTAGTGACTGTCATTGTAGTTGTTTGTGAAGCTGCTAAGAAAATTTTACCCCAGAATGTGGCTGCCAGGCGTAAAGAATATTTTCGATTAAAAGCCATTGGCGATCAAAAAACTTTGGAAGGGGATATTCCTCTGCATAAAACCGGACTGACCTGATCAAAGGGGGGCAACTGACTTCCTTTCCTCCCCTGGAAAGCTAGCAAACCTGGCCCAAATCATTTAAAACACAATACTTGTCTCTGAAGTTGATTTGGAAGTCATTCTGTTTCCTCCTTTTATTCATCCTCCCTAGCAAACTGCTTGCTGTACCTGTACTCCACATTTCCCTCTCCCTTCTGAAAGATACCTAACCATCGTTGGGACCTTAGGTAATCAGTCACTCTTGTGGTTACCCCAATGTGCGTGGCATTTTGGAAATAAACATTTCTCTTATTAACCTGCTTTAACTGAGTTGATCTTTCAGCCACCTTTCAGGGAGGAGAGGGCGAGTTTCCCCATGATCCCTAACTTAGTAACATTTTCATGTTATGGAGAACTCACCTTTACTGAGTGTCTGTTATCTGCCTGGTAGTATCTTATGTGCATTTACATCCATCTGAGGCCAGAAAAGTGGTGGGCAAGATGCAGTCCAGGAAGCTAAGCTGAAGCCGTACAATTGACCTAGTCTGCTTAGCTCACACATTTACCGCATTACCCCGGTAATTATCAGTTAAGGTTTTCACTATGATTGTGAGGATGTTTATCTCAGGAGACTCTTAGGAGGTAGTCACACATAGACAATAGGTATTGCGATATTGGTAAAGGTTACTTTGATGATATGTTTTCTCTGATGATTCTCTTAGATATTTTGTTGAAATGAAAATCACCTTTTTGTTGTTTAAACATTTTGCATTGTCAGAATGGAGACTACTTTGTTGTTACTTCCTATCAGATATAGTTAAAATTTTCTAGGTTGGTTTCCTTGTATTTCATTATAAAAGTTATTAGAATTATAACTGAGGGAGAACAGAATTGAGAGACTACTCTTCAGAATTGCTGACCTTCTGACAAATAAAGCTTGTTTGGATCTAAACCCCATTTCTGCATATGTGTTGGACAGTGATAGGTGGCTGGACCCTCTTCATCTAATAACATGTCCCCTTTCTTATTTAGTCCCATAACAGCCCTGTCACATTAGGAAATTAGAGAATTTATCCAAGTCCAGGTATCATGTATCAGAATCCTGTTTTGAAGCCAGTTGTTTTTAGTTTTTACCTCAAAACCAGTGGTATTTCCCCTCTGACACTCTGCTTTTATAGTTTTAGGATATAATAGTATTCTATATTTTCATTAATTATTAATTCATTTATTATTTCCCATAAATATTTATTAGGCACCAATATGCCTGGTGCTAAGGGATGGCCCAGGATCAAGATAGACCTCATCACTACTCTGGTGGAATTCCTAGTGTAGTGACCTGGAGTTATCATATAGCAGTATCATACTATGTTCTTTTTTTTTTTTTTTTTTTTTTTTTTAAGATACAGAGTCTCACTTGGTCGCCCTTGGTAGAGTGAGTGGTATCACACAGCTCACAGCAACCTCCAGCTCTTGGGCGAGTCTCTTGCTTCAACCTCCCGAGTAGCTGGGACTACAGGTGCCCACCACAACACCTGGCTATTTTTTTGTTGCAGTTTGGCTGGGGCCAGGTTCAAACCTGCCACCCTCGGTATATGGGGCCAGCGCCCTACTCACTAAGCCACAGGCGCCACCCCACACTATGTTCTATCACATTGTATTACTTGTTATTTCCCCCAAATGCCCTCCATAAATGATGGAACAAATATTATTGAGTTGCTTACTGTGTAGCAAGCCCTTTTCTGGTCACCAGCAATATATCTCTGAATAAAACAAACAAAAACCTGTTTGGAAAACCTAACATTCATGGGCCAGGCCCAGCAACTATTATTACCTATAATCCTAACGCTCTGAGAGGCAAGGTAGGACAATTGCTCAAGCTCAGGAGTTTGAGACCAGTTTAAGCAAAAGCAAGATTTCATCCCTACTAAAATGGAAAAATTAGCCAGGGGGCACCTGTAGTCCCCCAGCTACTTAGGAGGCTGAGGCAAGAGGATTGACTGAGCCCAGGAGTTGGAGGTTGCCGTGAGCTAGGCTGATGCTGTGGTACTCTAGCCCAGCAACAGAGTGAATCTCTGTCTCAAAAAAGAAAACAAACAAACAAAAAAAGCTCTAACATTTATGTGAAAATAATTACCACTAAATAACGTGAGAGGAGATTTCTCTACTTTTGTGAGGCAGTCCCTGGCCACTCACATCAAATGCCCCTGTAGCTTATTCTTGCTGTTTATTTTCTGCAACTTTGAAGACTTAGCTTTAATGTCATTTGCTCTGTGAAAACTTTCCTGATCTTTGCTGTTTCCTTCTTCACAGACCACATGAAATGCTCCTATAGCATTTTGTTTTTGGTTTGTTTTAGTTCATTTAACACTCATTGAGACTCTTCCTTCAGTAGAGCAGATCCTGTGTGAAATGTAGAACAGAAAGATAAAACCCAAGCCTGCCCTTGGAGGGACTCACAGCCCTGCATTGGTGGGATGGGGAACAAACAAGGAAGCAAGCTGGTATAACACCATATGGCAGAGTGCCTCCACTAAGAAGTGGCCTGACATGGTGGCACGGAGGAGGATCAACCTGAGAAGAGAGAGATATAGGAAAGCTAGCTATATGAGGCAGGCAAAGAAGAGGGGCAGAAGTGTGGTAGGCCAAAGGAACAGAATAAGCAAATTTATGCATATGAGGAGCATTACAGGGAGAGAGAATGTGAGTGTGTTGGAGCCAGGAGGCACTACGATCAGATTGGCATTAGCTGCCTCAAGTTTGAAGCAGAGAGCTAAGGTAGCTGAAGCTAACCAGGCAGGCAGTCTCCATGTCTGGAACTCATACTTTCTTTTTTCTACCATATAAAGTTCATATTTCTTTAGGGTTTCTTTCTAGATAATGCAAACTGGAGGTTATGTGCCCTTCTTGGCCCATTAGTTGTACACACACCTAATAGTCTTCATAGAGAAGTGGAATTTCTGTGATTGGGTTCAGATATGTATGCCTACCACAACCCTGAGTCTGACTCACCCTTTGTGTTTATATGCATAGTAAATGTCTTTTTCTAGACTGTGTCTTGTCTTTCTTTCTTTTTTTTTTTTTGCTATTTACATCTTTAACACTCCCACTATTACCCATTTCCCAAACAAAAACCCCAACTGATACCACCATTTACTATGGTTTTCACAACATCGGGTTTATGTACTTTTTAATGTAAACAAACATGCTTGATTTACTAATTCTCAAAGTAATGACACAAACTTAGCATTCTCCTTGGAATTGGAAACTTGCTTGGAAGTTACTTCATTCTTTTTCTCTTTTTCAAAGTGCATCCTACAGCCCCAGCTGCTTTTCTCGGAAGGAACACTTATTTTTTGACCAGACATTCTGGCCATACCTCATCATCATAAAGTTCTTCTGTTTTTTCTTCTCTTTATTTGTGGAACTGGAGAATAGATTTATTTTTGTTTTCTTCCTTACAAAATCTTTCCAATCTTTCTTTCCAGCCATTGCAGTTGCCAATCTTGTCTCCTTATCAGACTTTGGCTTTTTATGAAGGTGTTCAATGTCCCGAAGAGAAAATAATTCACCCCAGGTCTCCTCATCACTGTCTATTTCAATATATTTCCTCTTTGGGGATTTCCCGGGGGCAGCATCAAGCTCTTTCCTCATCTGGGCCGGGCAGATTTTCTGGAAGTCTTCCTGAGTTAAAACTCGGCTAGTGCTGATGGCTGTAGGTTTGGCTCTCCGCTCCTCCACTGGCATGCTGTCCAGCTTCCTGGAAATTTCTTGCTGTTCTTCATCAGAAGAGTGGTGCACATCAACCCATTCCCCATTGGCCTCCTCCTTGTCCTCACTGAGACTGGCACTTTCCCAACCAACCATCTTCATCATTTTCAGTGTTCTCTTCTTTCTCAGCTTCCAGAACTTCTGTCCTGGAATATAATCTTTAGTATCTAATTCTCCATATTCTTGTACTCTTGCTTCTATGGAGGCCTCTGTAGGCTTTCCCCAGAATTTCTTCTGCAGCATCTGAGGATTCAGTGATCTGAAGAGCTGAATTAAAGTTCTAGCAAACATCATTACATTCTTATCTTTGTGTGTTTTATACTGAGCCAGGTCTTAAAGAAGCTCTCAGTCATGGCTAGAGGACATCAAGCTGTTATCTCTTTTGTAGCATTGATTCCTACAGTCATGACTTCCCCATTGTTCTTGTCAGTAATAGAATTGTTGGCCACAGTCACGACCAGTGAATGAATGATCTCTGGGAGTACCAGGTGATGAGATGCTTGTGCAGCAAACAAAAGAATCTTTGTTACTTCTCTTTGGTGGTGCTGCAGACATCTTTGTACAAAGGGATAGAAGTTGAAAAGGAAAAGCTTATGAATTCTTACTAATCTGGAGATGAGGTTCATGAGCATCATCTTCATTTCAAACTCCTCCTTAGAGCTCTCGAGCTGCTTTAGTAGTTCTTTGCAAAATCTTGGGGATCATGAATCAAGTGAATCGCTGAAAAACTAAACACTTCTGTTTTTTTCTTCTTCATATGTTTTTTGAGGACTTTCATTGCCTTTTCCAACCTCTTCTTGTTCTTAGAACTCTTCTTCCCTGTAGCATACTGCACCATGAGGTCTCTTGCTATTGGTCCTTCATCCTGAAGAGAGACTCAGATTCTGAGTCACTGTCTTGTTTCTCATCTTTATCCTTCCCAAGAAAGAATGTCAAAGCAGCAACTAGTGTCTTAGTGACCTTAGAGAAGCATGCAGTTGTGATAACATTCATGGTTTTGGCATCATTCCAGATGTTCCTCATATTGAGTTCAACCATCAAATTCAAAGACATCTTGGCAGCAGGTGCATTGCTGTCTCTTAACATGGTATACATGAAATTCTGCAAAACTACATTCACTTTATTGTTCTTGTGTTTTGCATTTATATTCTTGATATCAGTCACGATATGTGTATATAAAGTCTTTCGCAGAAGCTTATCCTGGCAATGAAGAAGTTCAAAGAAGAGCTCTAGTAAACTTGACTGATTAATGAGATTCTTATTTCTCAGCAAGATCAAAGCTTTGCAAAATGTCATTCGGAGATCTGGATTCAGGACAGTGTGATTATAGGAGAGAAGATCTTTCAGCTCTTGAGGAAAGTTACTTAGATATTCTGGGTAGTAGTGACCAATCTATAACAAAGCAAAGGCTCTTCTGAAGTTTCTCTCTTTCTCTCCTATAATTCAGATGCACAGATTTAGGACGTTCTGTGTCATAAACATCACCAACTCTGCTAGTTCTTTGCTGGGCTTATTTGGTTGTAATTTGAAAATCTCCACATTGGATTTGTAGTGATTATACTGCTGTAGAAACTCCTCGATGAAGGCTGGTGGGTCCCGCTTGATCAGATTCTGTAACTGCGGCAGGTTGTTGGGCAGCTTGTTGTTGTTTCTGCTGGACATGTTGGCTGCAGACTGGCTTCGTGGCGAGCAATTCTAAGAAAACCCACCTTATCATTCAATTTTATCTTTGATATTTTTATTCTGCAGTAATTCATTTCGTGTAAATGATTATGTAAGCAGTCTCTTAGAGAGATTTGTGCTTTATGCGTCTTATTTAAGCACCGCAACTGTACCCTATTTTCGTAAGAGTATTCTCCTATACTACCTTCCATTTGTATCTCTATCACTACATCTCTGTAGATGGATCTTTAGTCCTGTGATTTTTTTTCCTAGACCCCAAGCAAGACAAATTTTGGAACAGAAAGCTTATAATAGACTAATTAATGAGAAAGTTCAAGAGGTTTGAATAGTAGGTTAAGAAGGAATATAATATCTATTTTACAGGTGAAGAAACAGGTGAAGAAACAAAAGAAAAAGGAAGTCAAGGGGTCATTTCCAAAATCAAAGATCAAGTAAGTACTCTGCACATCTGAAGCCACGTTTCCCCACTCTGTAAGTTACTGGAGCCTTCTCTAACAATCATCATCTCTAACATTTCCCAGCAACAATTCATGCATTCATCCCTTCATTTATCTATCTAGCAGATAGATATGATTGGTTATAAGAAAGATCTCCTGAAAGACATACTGACTGAATATAAAGCTGTCCCCATCCCGACTGAATATAAATCTGTCCCCATACATCCTTCTCTCCGTCAGTCTTCCCAATATATTTTTAGTGAGTTTTAGGCACTATGCAAGGTACTGGGATTACATAAGGTAATCATAGGCCCCATAGCAGGTGGAAAGTTGGTAAGGGGAGCAAACAGTTACAATAAAGTGGTAAGCACTAAACTAGGGGAAGTACTAGGTATTGTAGGAACACATATGAAGGGCCTCCAAACTTTTTCAGGGAAAGGAAGGAACTAGGAAATTCATAATGCCCTGTGTTAGACCAAAGGAGACAGTAACATTAGTTCCTTTGTTTATTCCACAGATATTTGTGGAGTCTGTTATGTTCCAGGTGCTATATTTGGAAAAAATTGATAAATACCATAGATACTGCCATTCTCCTGGAGGAGTTTAAAGCCTAATTAGGGAGATAAATGTATGTGTGTATGTGCGTGTATATCTGATATGCATAAACCCACCTACCTTGGGTCCTAGGAGTTCTGTTCCATCTTTCATTTGGCTCACACATGTCTAGTGTGTGCTTCCTATGAGCTAAGTCCCACAGGTGGAAGAGAAACAGGGAGTTAGATGTGTTCCAGACTTGGAGACTAATAGTTCATTGAAGGAGCTCCCTCATTGTCAGTAATCTTATGAGGTAGAAAAGATTCAGGCTGTGAAAGAGATGCAAGAAAGACTCCAGGGCTTAGCAAAAGCAGCAATTATTTCCCCTGGAAGATTCCGTGAAGGCTTTATTGAAGGAGTGGCATCTAGGTGGGGTATAGAAAAATGTTTTTTATTTTCTATCTGTTCTACCTATTACCTCATCTAATTCTTACCACAATTCTCTGAGGCACAGACATTTTATCTTTATTTTATGTGTGATAAATCTGAGACATACAGAGGTAAAGTTATTTGTCCAAGGTCACTCAGCTTAGTAGTAGAAACTAGACTCAAACATAAGCTTCCCATTTCCAAAATTGTTTCCCTTCCTACTGCATTACTTTATATTTAGAAAGTAAATATTTATCACTTGCAGAAATCCTCTCAGGACACCTTTCCACGCTATTCATTCCTTTTACTGAACTCTTCCTAGACCCTTTATATTGTGGTCCCATATTCTTTGTATGCCCTCTCTTCCCCCAGGCAAGAGCTTTAGGTCCCAAAAATCTCTGCTCCTTCAAATTGTCTGAAGCTGTCCTAAAGAGAAGATTTTGGGGATGGCTAGATTCAAATACTTTAAAGAGAAATATTGTGATCTCTGGGCTTAAGAAACTTAGATCCTTGAGGTGCCATTGGAGTTGAATCTAAAGGATGAGATCAGATGAGCAAGATGGAAAAGTTTAATTTAGGCTGAAGGAATGTCAAGAACAAAAACAGGGTAGACTGCATGTGAATGGTCTATTTGGGAAATAGAAAATGACTCCATGGACCTGAATGGACAGGACTGACTGCACCTGGAAAGATTAGAACATTGGCCATCAAGGACCTTCAAGAACAGACTCAGGCACCTGGCCTTCATGCTTATTGGGAACCCAGTCAAAAGATTCTTGAATCTCTTCTAGGGAGAGATAATAAATGATTTGATGAGAATATTGGGTATGGAGAAAAGTAGACTAATTAGAACAGTATTTCTGAGCTGGAATTGTCATGGCTCTGTGACCAATTAGATGTATGAGACAAAGAGAGCAACTAGATATAGAATGACAATGCCCAGCTGTGTGTTTTGATGACAAAAGAAAATGTTTGTTATTAAATTTGAAAAACCAAGTAATGAGAGTTTGTTTCATTGAATGGAACTTATTGTTTAATTCTCACACCACGAAAATAAAAGAATATCAATCAGAAAAAATAAACTCATGGCTTAGAGTTGAACATGGCTTCCAGGCATGTTTAGTTTGGCCTGCATGCTGTTCTAAAATGGCAAATTAATTGCTGACACTCAATCAGGAGGTTCACATGTAAGGCAGACTTCTCTTGAAAAAAATGGGATGATCTACCAATACCAACTTAGGCAACAATTGGTAAAAATTAAATAGTGGCCACCTCTGTGGGCACATGCACACTCTCACACACTCTCGTGCTCCTTTTTCCCACTTTCTTCTCTCTCACATCCAGCTTCCTTCATTCACTCACGTGGCCTGCCCAACTCCTACAGCCATTTGTGTTTGCAACTCCTGGCTAAAATGTAGGTTTTCACAAAGTTTGACATCAGGCTATGGCAAAAAGTATATATATATATATATACACATACTCTTTTTTTAAAACTCAGCAAATTCTTAAACTTAATCTTTGAAGGACAGGTGATAAATGGAGTTTTTTGTTTGTTTTTGGAGACAGAGTCTCACTATGTCGCCCTTGATAGAGTGCCCTGGGATCATAGCTCACGGCAACTTCAGATTCTTGGGCTTAAGTGATTCTCTTGCCTCAGCCTCCCAAGTAGCTGGGACTACAGGTGCCACTACGCCTGGCTATTTTTTTGTTGTAGTTATCATTGTTTAGCAGGCCCGGGCCAAATTTGAACCTGCCAGCCCTGGTATATGTGGATGGTGCTCTAACCATTGAGCTACAGGCAGTGAGCCTAAATGCAGTTTTGATTAGGGGTATCCACCCCTTTGAGGAATTATATTTGTGTCTGGCTCCCTGAAGAGAGTAACAATTTGATGAAGAAAATCTTGAGTTAGATACTAAAATCAGAATCATATTCTCTTCCTGATATATAGTTTTTAAGAGACAAGGCTTGCTCTGTTACCCAGGCTGGAGTGCAGTGGTGTTATCATAGCTCAGTGCAGCCTCCAGCTCCTGAGCTTAAGCAATCCTCTTGCCTCAGCCTCCCCAGTAGCTGGGACTATGAGTATATGCCACGGTGCCTGGCCTCTTTTCCAATTGTTGTGCATGTATACATGTGCACGCATGGGCACGAGCACACATATACACACACACACCCCTGCCTGGCTAAGGAAACCTATGACTCACTATAAATTGGTATTGGAGAGTCTCTGAGAGCCATTTCACAGCAGATAGGAAGTAGAAGTTATTTATTTTGTGCTGTTTTTATTCTTTACGTATTAGGGAAATGGATCGCTCAAGATATTTGAAATCACTTTCCCATCACACTGTCCCTGAGGGATCCTGCCTTGTGTCCCCCCTCATTGAGGGAACCCTTTCCTGGGCACTGGGTGCCCTTCTTCCCCCTCTTTAGGGTTGGCTCTCTGGTTCTGCCCACCTTTCTCCTGCATTCTCAGTCTTTCCTCCTCTACTGACCTCTTCCTCCTAGTCTACAGATGTAGTCAACACTTTCTCCTCCTGTTAATAAACATAGTGACAGAAATGATCAACATGAATTAGCCATGTGCCAGATACTAAGTCCTTTCACAAGCATTTTCTCATTTAATCATCAGAATAGCCCTGTGAAGTAGGTCCACTTACTGTCCATACTTCACAGAGGAAAATTCAATGCCTAGAAAAACTAAGTCACTTGCTCAAGACTACAACGCTAGTAAATGGCAGGGCTAGTGGCTTTCCAGAATCTATGCTTTGTACTGGTTCTGTCCACCAAGACTGGGACTCAGGTGGCACCACAGGCCCTTCAGGAGCAGTGCCATCCCTCCTGTCTATCCTTTTTGTCCAAGACTCCTGAATAGTCCTTCCCTTTCCTGGGACAGGTTGTTTACTGTTATGTCCTTAGTTCTGTGGCTCTTATTGTTTGGAATGTTTGTCCTTCTCTCTGTCAGTAATATCAGCTCTGTCAGCAAACTCAGTTCATCCCTCAAATTCTGTTTATCCAGTTCAAATTTCATTATTTGCACATTATTTTCTCTAAAATGTGAGCCCCCTTCTCTGAACTCTGTTAAAACTTCTAGCATACTTAATATATGCCAGGCACTGTCTTTCTCACTTGATCCTATCATCTATCTATTATTATTCCCATTTTATGGGCAGGGAAACTGAGGCTTAGAGGAGTAGAGTAATTTGCTCGGTCATAGAGTGAGAAATGATAGAGCCAGGATTCAAACTAGGTCTGCTTGAGCACACAGGTAATACTCTTTCTAGAGTTTCATTGAGTTAGGATTGATTAGAACTGAAAAACCCAGGGTCTTGGCTATCTCTTCATTTAAACAGCCAGCCCATATCTGAAACAGGGCAGTGGGCCTCTAGGGCCACAGAGGCAGGAAATGTGCAGGGTGTGGTGGTCCTGGTGGGCTCACAGACTATAATGGGAGGAGACAGTTTCGCTGTACCTTCTCACCTCTTCTGCTTCCTCACTTTCCTTGCTTGGCTCTCAGGGAGATGGCCACCTCAGGAATCTACAAGCTGGATGATGGGAAGCCTTACCTGACCAACTGCTTTCCAGCCAAAAATCTGCTTCGGATGCCAGAGGAAGGTCAGGACACTTCTCATATTGGTACCTTTTCCCCATACCCAGATCCTCAGACTGCTTTTTACATCTATTTCTTCTTCCTCAGCTCCTTTACTACTGTTCCCTGTCCCACTCAATCCTACTTCTCCAATCCATCTTCCCCCAGTAGCTTCAGTGCAAATTCTGAAGTGCACATTTAACCATAGGGCCCCCTTCTGTTTAGTGACTTCTCATTGCTGGCTTCTTTATCTGGCATTCTGTGTCACTCAAAGTCTAACAAGCCCTAATCCTTTACTACAGCCCCATTCCTTTTTTTATGTTCTATTCCACAATGCTCTTTTTCTTTTTTCTTTTTTTTTTCTTTTTAAGAGATAAGAGTCTCACTTTGTTGCCCAGGCTGGAATGCCATGGTGCAATTGTAGCTCACTGGAGCCTTGAACTCCTGGGTTCAAGTGATCTTCCCACCTCAGCCTTCCAAATGAATAGGATTATAGGTGTGCACCTAGTCTCTCTTTTCACATAGCTTTTTTATTTGCCCTGAATGTTCCCACTCTCATCCTGGTTAGCCACACTCTTCTCGCTCCACAAAGCCCGGCTCTTCTCCTCCTTCCAGAAAATTGTGTCTCTTGCCCCTAGCATTCAGTGCCCTTTTTCTCTTGTGAGGTGTTCTCCTGTCTATGCTTCTAGTTTGATGAGTAATCATAGTCTGTCAAGCTCCTAAATTAAATGGATTAAACTCAGCTCTGCTAAGTAGTTTTTCAGATATTTGTCTAGTTAAAAACTGCCCTGGAGCACGGACTCCTCATAATACTGAGCAGACCTCTATAGATGGAACCCTGTCCAGAAGTATGAGTTCTCTGGATTGGGTTTGTTGCTTTAAAAAGGTGTGGCAAGAGAGAAGTGTACCTTATTTACTCTGAATGTTGTGACTTCTTGGTCACTTTGTATACAGAATATTGGGAGAAACTTCTCCTCTTGTATCTTCCCCACTTCTCTAGAATAATTTTGTTTTTCACATAGAGACCTTCCCTGGCCACCTACCTGTCTAAAATCCTCCAGTGGAACTATTAGTATAAATTCATGGTTTTCCATTCTTTCTCTCATATATACACATATAAATGGAAAGATACAGAAATAAATATAGATGCGTATATCTGCGTGTGTTAGTGTACATACTTATATTTCAGAGGCTGCTGAGAGCAGTGATACCTCAGTAGTGAAAAGCATACCTAGTGCCTAGATCTTGGTGTCTAAATACCATCATCAAATGAAAGGAACAGAGGCTCCTTGGAGAAATAGTTGTTTGCAGGACTGGGGCAGGCAAAGTACAAATTGAGTTCGAAGCATCCTTTGGTGCTATAAAGTCAAGGAGTGCTTGGAAAAATGATGGGGGCATGTTGAAAGGATACAGGGGCCATCTTGAAGGCGCTCCCAGTGGCCAAAGCTGAGACAATCTGAGCAATGAAATAAATTAACTATAGAATTGGGTTGTAAACCACAAAATAAATATTTATGAAGCCTTACTGATGTAAATATATTTGAGTATATAAAAAAGCAAGGGAGAAGGACTAGCTGCTATGCTGGAAAGAATTCTGTCTACATTTGAAAATGTAATAGGAAAGAGGGAAATAGAAAATCACTATTTGTATATGACAATAATTTTTGTAGGTAAGAATGCACGATGTTATATCAATCAGAGTTCTTCAGAGAAACAAAACTAGTAAGAGATAGATTTTTTTTTTTTTTCAAGGAACGGCTTATGTGATTATAGGGGCTGATAAGCCTGAAATGTGTAAGTCAGGCTGTAGGCTGGAAGCTCTTGGAGAAACTAATGCTACAATGTTGAAGTAAAATTTTTTCTTCCTTCAGGAAACCTCAGTTTTTAACTCAGTGGGTGAGGTTCACCCATATTAGCAAAGATAGTCCCTTTAACTTAACATCAACTGATTGTAGATATTAATAACATCTACAAAATACCATCACAGCAATACCTAGTTTAGTGTTGCATATTATAATGTAGCAAAGTTGATGGATAAAATTAGCTAGCACAGATGCTGGAATAAATGGGTGAAAGTATGATAACAAACAGGATGTTGTCATGGTCTCAAAGTATAATTATTAATTACAAAGAGAAAAATATTAACTTTTCTGAGAAACCTGGCAGACATCATGGTACCCGAGTGATCAAAATTAACATCACTGGTAATAATATTGACATCACAAACCTTCTGATACGCTATTCTCAGAAAGGCACAGCATCACTTCTGTGGTGACTTTGGCAAAGTGCAAAGCCTTGATCTAACCATGGGAAAGCAGCAAACAAATTCATACTGTTAGACATTTTACAAAATAATTGATCAGTAGTCTTCAAAAGTATCAGGATCACTCAGGAAAAACACTGAGGAACTGTCACAGATTAGAGGAGACTAAGGAGATGTGACAACTAAATGCAGTGAGAGATGCTAGATTGAATCCTGGAACAGAAAGAGGACATTGGCAAGAAAACTGGGAGTAAACTGGCAAAACGTAAGGCAGGGCTATAGTTACCGTACCATTGTTAATTTTCATTGTTTCAATAGTATAAGGTTATATAAAATGCTAACATTAGGGAAGGTGAGGAAGGCTGTATGGAAACTGTACTGTTTTTGCAACTTTTCTGAAGGTCTAAAATTATTATAAAATGAAAAATTGGGGGGAAAACCCACCTCCTCATGGATCCCCTTCCTGCTAAAAGGCTATCCCTTTATAATCTAAGCTCCTTATTCTGGCCTTCAAGACCTTTTATGATCTAACACTGCTGTGTGCCAGGCTTGTTCTCACAGCTGTGCTGTTCTCTGTGATCCTGGTCTTTCATACCCTGGGTATTATGCCCTTCCCTTTGTCCAGACTGCCTGGTTGTTCAGTCTCTCTCCAGTGAACTCTTTTCTACTTATTAGATCCAGCTTGTGTCCTACACTAGTAGCTCCCTTCTCTGGATTTCCACAGACCCCTTTGTGTCATTATATATTATACTATTTATTATATGATATATATTATTATGTCATGACTCCTTTGGGTCAGGGCTTCTGTCTTATTCATTCCTATAGTCCCAGTTTTCTACACAAAACAGATGCTCAGTAAAGATCTGAATGGATGCTTGTGGTGGAGGGGGCTGTCTCTCAGAGTTCATCTAGTTATTCAGCAACAGTCACAATGCGGTAAACTCTATGCAAGTCTTGGGAATACTGAGGTGGATGAATAAAAGTCCCTGCACTTATAGAGCTTCCAGTCTAGAGCCAGAGACAGAGAATAAATAAGCGAACAGATAAAATAAATGCAGATTGCAATGAATGCCATGCAATAAATAAACTACTGATGCAAGAGAGAACAAATTCCAGAATGTTGTCATGATTTTTATTTGGTGGGCTTAATAGTAAATGTCATTTTCTTTTGCTAACATACATTTTTAAATTCTTTCTACAGTAAACATGTATTATTGGTTTATTTAATGCCAACTGTCCTATCATTTTCTTATTCTGAGTTCCTAATACAACCTTTTCTCTATAATGATGGAGGTCTGAGAAGATGGAACCCATTGAGTTGAGGTCACCCATTGGGCTTCACCCAAGAGATGACCAATGACGGAGTAGCTGGCCCAGGAAAGAGTGATCAGTTCTACTGAGGGAGGCAAGGGAAGACTCACAAAACAGGAAATACTTGATCTTAGGTCTTGAAGAAACAGTAGGATTCAGAGATAAAAATGTGAAAGATGGAATTGGGCAAGTCATTCTGGCTCTTCTAGTTTGTGCCTCTTCATCTATAGAATGGAGACAGTGACATGTCCTTCACTGGATTTGGGGGTCAATTAAATGAGATTCATGTGTAGACTCCCTCACCCCACCCCCATCAGCAGTAATGGTCCATAGTAGGTAATTGGGAGCTATTTTCAGAGCTATATTAGAGGTAAATATTTTGTAATTGAACCAATTATGGTTTTGGAGTTTTCCCCCTTTTTACTGTTCTAATCTTCTCAACAGGCCGAGGATACTGGTTAGTGACTCGGAAAAATAACTTCAAGAGGAAGCCCCAGGAAGTGATTGGGATACCAGCTGAAGGTCAGGAAAGCCAGAAGAAGGTTTCTTTTGAGGGTAGGGGAAAGAAAGGGTCTCGGAGGGCCAACCAAGTAAACCTACCTGAACACATCCTGGACCGGGCTTTTCTGGTAAGAATCAAATGCATCCTGGGTGACTGGCAGCATCAACTGGGGTGGAAGAGAGGACTTGCCCTGTTCAGGCATAGCTTTTCCCAACCCACTCTGAACTATTAGAGTGCTATTGGCAAATCATTACAGCCAGGTAAATAAAGAGACCCAAACTGACTTTACATGGAAAACCTTTTTATATTAACCATGTGAGAAAGGTATTGTCATCCCTTTTATATTGCTGCCATTGGGCTGATGGGAAAACTGAAGTTCTAAGAGGTAATTTGCCTCAGCTGAGGTCCTAAGCTAGTAAATGGCTAGGCCAGGATTAAACTCTGGTCTACTGACTCCAAAGCCTATACCTTTACATTTTGAGATTAAAAACTCTTAATAGAGTTGGAGAAGCAAAGGAACAGGTTGGGGGAGAGTCAATTGAAAATCCCATTCCCAGACCTATTAGGGTGGAGAGATTCCTGCTCTGCTATGGGGTAATTTCTCCAGGGTTAAGTCGGATTGGGTAGGTCCTGCTCTCCCACAGGCTTCACCCTTTGGCTTTAGTGTCTGGGTGAGAGGAGATGACCAGATACTACCTAGTGCCTGGGCAGGTTTTATGAAGAAGAATAGGGTGGCTGTATTGGGGCCTAGCCAGGTAATTTCACATGTGCTCTGTGCAATGCCTTAGTGGCTTTGCAAAGAAGCACACATTTTATAAATCAATATTAATGTACAATCCAGTTCTCTCTTTCTTTTTTTTTATTTTTTTGGAGATAGAGTCTCACTATGTTGCCCTCAGTAGAGTGCTATGGAGTCACAGCTCACAGCAACCTCAAACTCTTGGGCTTAAGCGATTCTCTTGCCTCAGCCTCCCAAGTAGCTGGGACTGTAGGTGCCCAACAATGCCTGGCTATTGTTTGTTGCAGCTGTCGTTGTTGTTTAGTTGGCCCAGGCTAGGTTCGAACCCACCAGCCTCAGTGTATATAGCCGTAACGACTGTGCTACGGGTGCTGAGCCTATAATACAGTTCTTATAGCTCCCTAAGAAAACCTCTGTGGCAGCTGACTTTGTTCCCTGATTCTGCTTATTGTTCCTAAGAGGTGGTATCTGCATAGATCTGATGTTGAAAGAGAACCTTGTGTCAACAAGCGATCCCCATTCCCCAGAGCTGCAGACTGGTTCCAGTCAGTGTCCCATTTGGAACGGGACCACACAGCATCACCACCGGAGTTCCGCCTCTCCAATTTTCCCCACCCTACCCCACCCACCTCTGGTTGGTGGAAAAATTGTCTTCCATGAAACTAGTCCCTCATACCAAAAAGGTTTTGGTCCATGGCCTATCAGGAACTGGGCCACGCAGCAGGAGGTGAGTAGCAGGCAAGCAGGCAAAGCTTCATTTGTATGTGCTGCTGCTCCCCATCCCTTGCAGCAAAGCTTGACCTCTGCCTCCTATCCCTGCACTACCTCCTCCACCCCCCACCCAGTCTGTGGTAAAATTGCCTTCCATGAAACCAGTCTCCTGGGCAAAAAAGGTTGGAGACCACTGGTGTAAGGTTTTTGCAGAGTCCTATGGAATTTGTTACATCAATATGTCTGCTGTTCAGTGGGAGTCAGAACTGAAACAGCAACACTGAGGAGGGAAGAAACACTTTCAATAGTGGCCTTCTTTTCCTTCTTTGTTTTTAAATACATACCTGTCTCCACATTTAATTGCTGTCATTGGTTACCCGTGTTGCCACTTTGGGTGACATAAACAACAAGGAAGTTTTTCAGAGTAAAAGGATATCTATTCTGCCTCCTCGATAGTTCTGCTTGAATGTTTTGTTAGCACCTCATGTTGAACTACTGCACTAATCCCCCTACTCCAAGTCCCCAAACATGCCCCTTTTCCAGAATTTACTATACTGTATCTGTTAGCACTACTATATACCCAGTAACCAAACCAGTAACCTAGGATTATCCTTGACACTTAATTCTTCCTCACCATCCCCACCCCCACCTTTACCAATCACTGTCAAATCTGTCTTCTCACTCTACTACCACCACCTTCATTTGGGCCACCATCATCTCTTATTAGAGTAATTCAGAAACTTTCTAACTAGTTTGAGCCAAGTAGGATGCTTTTATTTCACATTTTAAAAAGCCAGAAGCATTGTTTAAGATATGTTACTTTACTGGTTTAAGGACATCTTCTAAGGCTCAGGTTGCTTCCATTTTTCTGCTCTGCCATCCTCAGCATGTTGACTTGTCCTCTTGGGCTGACTGCTTTTGCAATCCTGAGATGGCTGCAGCAATTCTGGCCATCACACGTAGAAGAAAACATCCAGAGGTAGAGAAGGGATTGCCACTGTCTTATGTCTATTTTTAGAAGTAAGAAAAAGCTTTCCAAAACTAGTCCCTCACCCTCACTCCTAGCAGCCAGTGTCACATTGTCCAGACAGACCTATATCACATACCCAAGTAGTCATGGGTTAACCCCTAGACCTATTGGTTTAGGCAGATCAGGACTTATCCCTTGGAGCTAGGGCTTAAGAACATGTCTACTCAGGGAAATGTGAATAACATTGGTATTCTTTAACATGGAAGAAGTAGAGAAGAGGCATTGGGAAGGTATTTAACAATGTCTGGTACTTTGATCTCTTCCTTTCCTATCCTATCTTTTCATCTACATGATGTACTCTGATATATCTGTATGTATCAGACATAGCAATTTTTATAAAATTACCATCAGCTTCCTGCCAAAATATCTCTGACAGATTTCTTTACTTTCTTTTTTTATTTTTATTTTTTTTTTGAGACAGAGTCTTACTATGTCACCCTCGATAGAGTGCCATGGGGTCACAGCTCACAGCAACCTCAAACTCTTAGTCTTAAGCGATTCTCTTGCCTCAGCCTCCCAAATAGCTGGGACTACAGGCACCTGCCACAATGCCCGGCTATTTTTTTTTTACAGTTGTCATTGTTGTTTAGCTGGCCTGCGCTGGGTTCCAACCAGCCAGCCTGGGTGTAAGCGGCCAGCGCCCTACCCACTGAGCTACAGGCACTGCCCTAACATTTCTATTGGTTGTAGGATAAAAGCCATGCTTCTTTACAGACCCAATGTGTACCTACATGATCTAATGACTGACTCTCTAAATCTTCCTAAAAGCACCTTGCTTCTTCCTGCCTTGGTAGCCTTCACATCTCTACTATCCTTTTTTCTTGAGACCAGCTCCTATTTAGCTCTTAGTTCTCAGCCGAAATATTACTTCAAGTAAATATTTCTTCATTTTCAGTCTGAGGTTAGGACTTCCTGTTATGGTTTCCCGTGGCACCTTGAATTTCTCCTTTAAAATATTTATCATATTTGTACATATGTGCTTGCTACTTGGTTTCCCATGAGACTACAAGATCTACAAAGGTATGGAATGTTTCTGCTTTTATTTCTTTGTCTTCTCAATGCCTACTTCAGTGCCTAAACATAATAGGTTCCATAAATAAATGATTAACAGAAAAAGGAATGAGATTTGACTAAAATAAATAGAAGTTCCAAAGCTAACATTTGCTTCTAACTTTTTAATGATGTGAGACAACATATGGTAGTCAAAAGAGCACAGTGTTAGTGATTACAGATTTGAATTCAAATTATAGATCTAATGTTTAGATGTAGGATCTTAGGCAAGGCATATTACCTCTCTTAACCTTGTTTTTTCATTAAAGAAGAGGAGATAATCTTTGTCCAATGGTTTAGTTAAGATTAGAAGTAAGTTTGTTCATGTGTTTAGCATGGTGTAGGGCCCAGAGTACTGCATGATAAATATTTGGTGAATGGATGAGTGAATGAATGAATGAGCAATCACATTATGACAAATGTATGAGATCACCTGATAAGAGAAAAATGAAATGAAATAGATTAGTTAATTACATTTTCTTGGGGCCTTGAGAACTGGTTCTCTGTCCTATGTTCCAGCTGAAGCACCACTGTGTAAAGAAGCCGTCAGATCTGTGCAACGTTAATGTGAGCGGCCTGAAGTTCTCCAAGGTGAGGTCAGCCAGCAAAGATGTGATTGGGGTGAGCCAGACCTGAAGCGGAACCTGGCTGCTCTCCTTAGAGCCTCTAGGGACTGGAAATCTGGTCACATGGGAGGAAGGTCAGACCAGAACATACTAGGTAGGAAACAATATTCAGGCACAAGTTTTGATTATAAATTTGGCATAGTCCTTGTTCTATTTGAAGTGAATTAGAGGAAATTGCCTTATGAAACTGATTTTGAATTTGCCATATAATTTTCTTGGGGTGTAATCCATGTGTGACACTGAGTTCCCAAAATAAGAACCTCCAGGAGAAATTTCTCTCAGATTTTGGTACCAGAAATGATAATGATTTTCCTGAGAAGCTGGTTTATTCTTAACTTAGAGGTGCTATGACTCATGTAATGAACCGTGTTTCTTTCTTTGCATTGGTTTATGGGCTGCTTGGAGCCAAATTTGTGACCCATCATTAGCTAGTGTATATATAGGATATCGTGGCATGTAGTTTTGGTTTATAGGCTTCCACAGCATATCAAGTGAGATTTTTTTATGTAAGCTAGTCCTATGGAGTAGGGACTATGAGCCACAGGGTCCCCAAATTAATGGTGGAGAAGACTAGTCCCTAACAGGGTCCTAATTCACTTCATTTGGCACTCATATTTTCAGAATTGAGTTACTTGGAGATGGGTTAGCTGTAGAAATTCATTTGTCTTAGGATGAGAGGCCCTTCATTCTAGGCTGGCATATGAATATAATAAACAGTTCACATATATAATGGTGAGACAAAGTAATAGAAGATTTCAGGGGTCTCTATCAATGCAGCTTTTGAGGGCTACAACATGGCTGGTCAAAACCCATTCCCCCCGTTGAGTACTGTCTATTCTTCCTTTGCTTATTTATTCATCTACCCAACTACCCACCAAACACTACTGAGGCTTAGTATGGCTCCACAAAATCTGGAGCATATAGTCCAGTGGGGAGGGAGGAGGCCAGGCTTAGATGGTTATGGAGGTAGATAGAATTAGGTAATAAAGTCAGTGAGAGAACATGAGAGTGCTGACTGTCAGCTCAAAGGATGGGCCACTAACAGTCTTACACCCAGAAACACACCTTGAAGAGCGTGATAGCTTAGCAGAAACCCAAGCTTGGAGTTGG
Organism: Loris lydekkerianus; assembly: GCA_963574355.1. Taxonomy (NCBI): domain Eukaryota; kingdom Metazoa; phylum Chordata; class Mammalia; order Primates; family Lorisidae; genus Loris; species Loris lydekkerianus. Next base: position 8,565 of record CAUYPK010071691.1, on the reverse strand, counting down.
CACTTGTTAGGTTTATGGTTAAACCATAAATGAAAATGTTTATTAAAGATCTGTTTAACAAAAGATATCATAAACAAAGGTAAAAAATAAGCTGTAGAGTGGAGGAAGATACTAGCAATTAACCAAAAAAGATTAGGATTCAGAATATGTAAAGAGCTCCCACAAAACAACAGGAAAAAAAAATCACCCTGTAGAATAATAGGCAATAGACATAAATTGTGTTAATATACAGAAGAGAAACCTGAAAGGCCAATAAATACGGGAAAAGACATTCAACCTCATAAGAGAAAATGTAAATGGCAATGCGATTTTATAGTCATCGGATTGGCAAAATTGAAGTTTTATAATGCTGTTTGCAAGAAATTGAAGAAATAGGACTTCTCATATATTGCAGATAGAACTGTAAATTTGTTTAACTACTTTGGAGAGCAACATAGCACCATCTAATAAAGGTTTAAGTGTTCATTCCCCACAACATGATAGGAGTATATCATTAGAGAAACTCTTTTGATAAGACATCTACAACAATGTTCATTGCATCATTGTTTATAATAATGAAAATTTGGAAACACTAAATCTACACCAACTGATAATGGATGACTTGTAATATATTCAAACAGTGAAATACTATTCAGGAATTAAAATGCTGAAGCAGAGCTACAAAGTAGAGCTATAAGCAAATTTCAAAAGAGGTACATGTATCAATACAAGTAAATCTCAGAAACATAGTGCTGAGTAAAAAGACAGGTTGCAGAAAGATGTCTACAGTATGATTGCATTAAATATAAAGTTTTAAAACGTGAATAGTACTATATGGATGATAAATACACATACATGTATATAATATACATGATATATATAATATAAGTACAGAACACATATGGGAATGATAATCACCAACGCAGGGTAGCTGTTAAAAGTTTAGGGAGGAATACCTGGAGGGGGGTACTTATGGTTTTTGTCCACCCACTGTAATGTTTCATTTCTTTAAAGAAATTTGGAATAAAGGTTGGGCACAGTAGCTCACGCCTATAATCCTTGCAATTGGGGAGGCAGGAGGTTTGCTTGAGGTCAGGAGTTCTAGACCAGCCTAAGCAAAGTAGACACCCTCATCTCTACTAAAAATAGAAAAATTAGCTGAGTGTAGTGGTGGACACCTATAGTCTCAGCTACTGGGGAGGCAAGAGGATTGAGATTGCTGTGAACTAGGCCGAGGCCATGGGACTCTAGCCTGGGGGACAGAGCGAGACTCTGTCTCAAAAGAAAAAGAAAAGAAAAGAAAAGAAATTTGAAGTAAAGACAGCAAAATATTCAGATTTATTAAAATTAGGCAGTGGTTACATAGGCCTTCAGAGTATCACTCATTATGTTTTTCTGTATATTTGAAGTATTTCTTAATAGGAAAAAAGAAATAGAAAGCCCTATAGCCCTCAACAAGTAGCTGGTCTTATGCTAAGGAAGTCTCTTATCCTTTAGGCTTTAGTTGCTTCCAACTGTGGCTCTGGAGCTTTAGCAAGCTTCAGAAAGAACTAATCTTGTGTTTTTTCTGAAATGCTCTCCTATAGGCTAAAGAAAAAGACTTCAAGCATTTTGAGTCCGTGGTTTATGTCAATGCCTCAGAAAACCTACTACCTCTAGGTAAGTATCCTAAAACCAGGATAGCTATTCACTTGTATTAGGGTTTGTCTGCCCTTCCATCCATGATTGTCCAGGTATCTCTCTTTTGGTGTGTAACAGACTAGGTGCTAGAGACCACACAGACATCATTTCCAGCCTAGTGCCAGCACCACCCACTTAGGACATTTCTCCTTGAAGTATTTGTCTGTCTGTAAATGGGGATAATTCCCTTCTTCTTCCCCTTGTAGTGTGCCTTGCAGCCTCAAAGATGGGGGTATAAAAGTGTTGTTAAGCCTGTATATGCTCCTGTGGGAGCATAAAGGCTTCTTAGTTATTCAGCAGATCCATAGTAACCCCTGCTGGGTGTTAGGAATATATGAGTGCCTGGCTATGAGAAACAGTGTGTCTGTTCTGCCTGAGCTCCAGGCTATGGTGAAGAGGAATGATCAAGGGAATCAGGGAATACTATGCAAGCATATAAGGAGGGCTTCAACCCAGGCTAGAATGTCAGGAGGAACTTGTGAAGAGCATCTAAGCTGAGACCAAAAAATGAATAGCAGTGTCTCAGGAAGTAGAAGGTAGTAAGAAGGCATTTTAAGCTGTTGGAGAAAATAAGGAATGGCAGGCAGTGCCTGACCAGGAAGACTGAAGAGGCTTTGTACATATACAAGGGATGCATGTGGGGGAGAAATGAGACTAGAGAGGATGACAGGGACTAGATTATCAAGGACCCCGAGTGATTTGGACTTAATCTTGCAGGGAAAAGAGAGCCTTGGAAGCCTTGTAAGTAGAAAAGTTCAGTGGCAGCTGTGAGGAGGGTGGATTATAAGAGAAGAGACACTGGAGGCCAGGGAACCTGAGAGATTGTTTAAGTTTTCTAGGGGAAAGGAGATGAGACCTTCAGCTAGGGCTGTGGCAAAAGGGATGAGAGAGAGAGATTGATTCAGGATGAGGTAGAAATAACAGGACTTGATAACTGGTGGGGATGTAGGGAGAGAAAGGAACCAAGGGGATTCACTGAGACAGAGTAGACTAGAGGAGGAGCAGGTTAGGCAGGGAATAGGATGAGTTCAGTTTTGTTGCTTTGAGTTTGAGTAGTGTTTTTAGAGGAACATATGTTGAGGTCCCTGTTCTTTAGGAGACAGTGTAGTCTGTCAGGAGCTTGAGCTTGAAATACAAAGGCCAATAGGTATATGAAAAGATGCTTAACCTCACTGATAATTAAAATAGCATCAAGATACTATTTTTTGCCTATTAAATGAAAAGGACTGATGACAGGCAGCATGGGTAGGGAAATTGATACGCTTGCATTTAGCTAGAGGAAGTATAATAAATTGGTATAATAAGTTGGTATATCTTGGAGGTAATTTGGCAGCGTTTCTTAAAACTTAAAATAGTCATTGCCTGTAGTTATACTTCCAGGAATTTATTCTGTAGAAACACACTTGTATAAGGAGGTTCATTGTAAACATGCTAAATATCCACAAAGCAGACTTTTTATTAGACTCTACTGGACATTCTAACTCACAAGACTATCATGGAATACCCTCAACACCAGGTTCACTTAGAAGACTGTAAGTTATTCCCCACAGTGTGCTAGAAGGATAGCCTCAGGAGTTTCTCTTCAACATAGTTTTCACAGCCATCCATGAGCCATTCCCTGTATCCCCTGAGCCCTACTATCAGCTTAGGTGCAAGACTGTCCTTGGATAAATGCAAGAGCCACCCTAGCTTAGAAACTTCATTCCTCACAGGAGCCAATAGCCATTGTAACACTTCAGAGGCATAGCTTCTAGATTTCCTGCTAAAGACATGTTCAGTTACAGGAGTCACTGCACACAGAGAAGCCCAAAGTTGTGGTGCTCAATCCAGAAATTTATAATTCATTTATAGTTTTTTCTAGCCCAGATGCAGTTTACTAATCTGTGGTCATTTTTAGCACAAGTGGCATTGCCTAGTAACACAGTTACCACACCATTTATTTCAGGTTACCAAGGGAACAAGGTCCAGTTCTCAGGGAGAGGGGAAATAGTTTTCTTACCTTTAATCCATTTAACCTAAAGGCTATTAGTAGGGGGATGGATAAGTAAACTTATGTATGTCTGTATAGAACATAATTATTACATTGGGAGATCTATATGTTTTTGACCTGGAACAATCTTTAAGACATACTGTTAAGGGAAAAAAAATAAAAAAGAAGTCACAGTACACTATGTATAGAATGATTCCGTTTTTGTGAAAATAACTGTGTGTGTATTTCAGTATATACATAAGAAAAAGTCAGGGGCTATACATGAATCTTTTATTAGTCATCTAGGAGTATTGTTATTAAAGGGAACTTAATTTTCCCATGATGTCTGACTATTTTTGGTAGTCATGCTTAACTTTTATAATCAGGAATAATAAAGAATCTTTAAAATGGGATTTGCAGTTGAACAGACTTGGATTCAATTGTTGGCTTTTCCACTTACCAGAAATTGGCTGTGTTTTCTCAGCCATAGAAGGGAAGTAGTAATCCATATTTTTCAGGGTTGTTAGAGACTTAGAGACCATGTATATAAAGCAGCTTACAACAGTCCCTGGCCTAACCCAGTGGGAACCCAGTAAATGGTCATTATTAATATTTCTCCTAAATGTTTTACAAGCTGTAGATTCTTTCTTTTTCCTCCCCATCTAGAGGCATTTCACACATTTCCAGCCTTAAAGGAACTGGAGCTCGCATTTAATGGCATAAGAACAATCTACGTGAAATATGGAGACTTTAAGTTCTTGGAAGTAAGTTGGAGGTAGGGAGTTTTTGGTGCCCACCTGTTCCCTGTAAGAAATGAATGTAGAATTCTCTACTGATTGTAACTGTTGGGAAGGAGCTCCCTGAGTCTCTGGGCCTTCTAGGCCCTTACTTTATTGCTGGAGAGGTGGCAGTGGTGGTGACAGTGATAGCAGTGGTAGCAAATAGTTTTTTACCTATAGCAATGGTGCATGGTCCAGGAAAATAAATGCCAAAGGTCATGTTCAAGAAAGTCTGTGCAAAAAAAGTGAGTTTAAACAGAGAATTATAGGAAGGAGAGTTTGATTGGAGATCTGGATGCAGTGGGGGTTGAAGAACCATGAGGTTAAGAGGTACATGTAGCAGATTGGACCAGCTGAAGTAGAGATATTATTGACTGATTCCAGAGACCAATTCTAGTCGGATCTCTGAGCTGGATCAGTGCCAGTGACTAGAACAGAGCAGGCTGTATAGTCTAGTAGAGGGCCAGGGATGAGTATGAAATAAAATAATGCTCCTATGAGTTCAACATCAGACTCTTGATATTAGTACATTGCCAGTTATTCTCCAAACCCCAGATTACAAAATATAGAAAATTTTGTTTGCATTCTTAGCTTTCTCCTTAATTTCCCATAGTCATGCATTTTCCATGCATTTCCTTATACTTCAAGTTAATTAACTCTTTAGCGTTCATGAAGACTTGAGGACCACTTTTTACAAAGGAAGAAAGCTTGTCACTACTTGAGAGCCACTGTGCACATGGAGAGTAGAGGTGGAGCCAGGTGAGGAGCTGAGCATTTGACCATGCTTACTCACTGAATAATGGATTCTTCCCCACCTGCTGGCCTTGTACTAGAAGTGTTTCAGATTCAAACCTCAACAAAATGTCTGCATGTCATGAGTCTTAGGATCAACGCCAAAGTGTTGGTGACTTAAATGATTTACTCTGCAAACATCAAGGATTAGCCATTCTTCACAAAAGACTCACTTAACCTAGTCTTCTCAGGCATGGAAAACTTCCACAAAAGTGAATTTTTCAGGGACTTACACCGAAGTTTTAAAAGGTTTTAACCTCTTGAGATGATCATCTTCCTAAAATAGATTATATATCCTTACATTTTTAAAGCCTGCTATCCTGAATATAATGGAACTTCTCTCTATGGTTTCAAATCATATTGAAGACAGCAGTGATTTACTATGAGTTGGGATAAGAGTGGTCCTCAGAATTGTCCAGAAGGCAAAGCTCTTGAAAGTCCAATAAAATAGAGAGAAAATGAATTTTCAACAACTGATGCAATTTTGTGCCATTTAAAAAAAAATTATAGTGGACTTCATTATACACAATGGATGACAAGGTCCACATGTACTAAAGACATGGAGAGCTATTTCTCTGACCTCAAGGGCTGGATACTTCTTAAGAACTTCCATTTATTCTTTTACTTCCTCAAAGACTAGTCATTGAGCTCCTGTGTTTTGCATTGTGCCACTTATCTTGTCTTTTTCACCCCCAAACCCCAATTTCAAGTGCTAATGGGCCATAGGGAAGAAGTCAGGCTCTGCCCTCACAGCTGAGCTTGGATCTGATGGTTGATCATTACTGACTCTTTGGAGGCCCTCCTTTATTGTTTGATAGCATGATGAAAATTATGTATCTAGTAGACTTGGACTTACCAAGGGTATTTATTTACATAAGAGAGCATATCACATTTAAGATGCAGAATATAAATGAAAACAGGAAATCTCCTGACCAGTTATTTGTTTTCATCTCTGTGATTTGTAAGGGCTCCCTAAAAAAAAGGATAAGCATGTCAGATATCCTGAATTTGCAGCTCACAGTAATGAATACTTTGATGTGTAATAAAACTTAATATGACTCAGCAGCGGTAGTAGCCAGATCAGAAATCTTCTGTTCTTGTTTTTCTTTTTTTTTCTTTTTTATTGTTAAATCATAGCTGTATACATTAGGCAATCCAGGGGTGCAATGTGCTGGTTTCATATACAATCTGAAATATTCTCATCAACCTGTTTAACGTAGCCTTCATGGCATTTTCTTAGTTATTGTATGTAGACATTGGTAGTCTGCATTTAGTAAGCTTCGTCTGTACCGGTTCTAAGATGTACTATAGGTGTGGCCCCACCCATTACCCTCCCTCCACCCTAACCTCCCCCTTCTCTTCCCTTTCTTTGGCCCTTTCCCCATACTCTTGTGCTATAGTTGGGTTATAGCCTTCATGTGAAAGCTATAAATTAGCTTCATAGTAGGGCTGAGTACATTGGATACTTTTTCTTCCATTCCTGAGATACTTTGCCAAAAAGAATATGTTCCAGCTCCATCCATGTAAACATGAAAGAGGTAAAGTCTCTTTTTTTAAGGCTGCATAATATTCCATGGTATACATGTACCACAATTTGCTAGTCCATTCGTGGGTCAATGGGCACTTGGGCTTCTTCCATGACTTAGTAAATATGAATTGGGCTGCAATAAACATTCTGGTACAGATGTCTTTGTTATATTGTGATTTTTGGTCTTCTGGGTATAAACCTAATAAAGGAATTATAGCATCGGATGGCAGGTCTATTTTTAGATCTCTAAGTATTCTCCAAACATCCTTCCAGAAGTGCAGGATATTTAGAAATAAACATATCCTACACATCAAGCACACAAAGTAAATTCAGTGTGAGTTAAAATGACTTGCTTTTCTTCCAGAGGCTTAAGGGACCTGGACCACCCCTGGGACACATGCAGAGTTGGTGTGCCTGGAGTTAAACATTCCACAAGTCCATTCTCTGAAGCTGTGCACCCCGTGAAACCTGAGATCAAAGGGCATGCCGCCCTTCCTCAGAGATACGGGCCAGAGGGTTGATGTATGTTAACAACATATTGTCAGAGGTCTATAGGTACTCTGCCCTGAGGAAAGACACAGTCATTACTTTATACTGAGTAAACTGAGTGAATCCTTGAAGATATCCTTCTATTAACTCTGTTCCCCTGTGGCTACTTTCTTGTTTGTGATCTTTCTTTAGATACTTGCTCAGAAATTAGTCAATGTTTAGAAGAAGAGGTTTACTACAAAGGTGATTGTATTGATATGATAACAAAATATTTCCTTTCAAGTTAATTTCAGATAGATAAAATAAGATAATGAGGAAACGAATAGATAATAGATTAAGTGTGTACGTGACTAGAAAAGTGTAAAGTCAAAACCTGGAATAAAGATTTTTGCTACACACCATCTCATTTTCTGTAGTCCGTTTCTTGATTTAATAATTACAGGAATGAGTTTATACCCATGGCAAAGCTTATGTTAGTTCGCGTCTCCAGTCACACAACACAGAAGGGACATATTAGTGTGCATTCCCACCAGCAGTGTAGAAGTGTGCCCTTTTCTCCACATCCACGCCAATATCTCTGGTTTTGGGATTTTGTTATGTGAGCTACTCGTACTGGGGTTAGGTGATATCTCAAAGTAGTTTTGATTTGCATTTCTCTGATGATTAAGGATGATGAGCATTTTTTCATCTGTTTGTAGATCGTGTGTCTGTCTTCTTTAGAGAAGTTTCTCTTCAAGTCCCTTGCCCACCCTGAGATGGGATCACTTGTTCTTTTCTTGCTAATATGTTTGAGTTCTCTGTGGATTCTGGTTATTAAACCTTTATTGGAGGTATAACCTGCAAATAATTTCTCCTATTCTGAGGGCTGTCTGCTTGCTTTACTTACTATGTTCTTGGCTGTGCAGAAGCTTTTTAGTTTGATCAGGTCCCAGTAGTGTATTTTTGATACTGCTTCAATTGCCTGGGGAGTCCTCCTCATAAAATGTTCACCCAGACCAATTCCTTCAAGAGTTTTCCCTGCACTTTCTTCAAGTATTTTTATAGTTTCATGTCTTAAGTTTAAATATTTTATCCAGTGAGAGTTTATCTTAGTTAATGGTGAAAGGTGTGGGTCCAGTTTCAGTCTTCTACAGATCGCCAGCCAGTTCACCCAGCACCATTTGTTAAATAGGGAATCTTTTCCCCTCTGAATGTTTTTAATTGGCTTGTCAAAGATCAAATAATGGTAAGTAGCTGGATCCATCTCTTGGTTCTCTATTCTGTTCCAGACATCTACTTCTCTGCTTTTGTGCCAGTATCATGCTGTTTTGATCACTATTGATTTATAGTACAGTCTCAGGTCTGGTAGC